>PRKT01000031.1:2070488-2099051 GCA_003671525.1 Saccostrea glomerata
TCCTAGGGAGTTTTGGTTTAAAATCACATTGCATAAGCTCAAAATCTTCTTGAAATATCGCCCGGAAATGATAGTGTTACACACAGACAGAATGTATAAATTTACGACCTTGAACTTTGACCTTTTGACCTCAAAATCAATAGGGGTCTTCATTAGGCCACAGGGAGTTGTTATGTAAAATTTCATTGCAATAGCTCAAATGGTTCTAGAGATATCGTGTGGAAACGAAAGTGTTTTTACAGACAGAATTTGCTTATTTATGACCTTGACCTTTGACCTTTTGACCTCAAAATCAATAGGGGTCTTCTTTAGTCCATAGGGAGTTGCTATGCTAAATTTCATTGCAAACGCTCAAAGGGATCTCGAGATATCGTGTGGAAACGAAAGCGTTACAGACAAACAGAAAGACGGAGGGACGGATGGACGGACGGACGGACGGACAAACCCAAATTAATATCCCCCACTTTTCAAGCGGGGGACAATATAGAGTAAAACTCGTTTAGTACGAACACAGATACTTAAGGAATCACTGTCTAGTTAGTATAGTATGCCAGAGCATCAACGATAGTGAGAAACATGGGATAATTTGCATAACGGGCGAATCTTTGATGTCCCTGGCATACTATACTAACTAGACAGTGATTCCCTGTACATGTATTTCCATTTCATTGTAAAATAAAATTTTGGATTTAGACTTTAAAATGTAGATTTTAATTAAACGAGGAATCCCTTGCCAAGTTCAATAGTCCTCGCCCACTGACGTCAAACACAAAGGCAGCCGCACGAGAATTACATGAAAATTTAGCCTCCTTAGCGTCAGACACAGAGACACATGCGCATATGAGATTTGCATGCATATTAGGCCTCCTTAGCTCCTGACCTGTCGACCTGCCTAATTCATATTCCGGTAGAATTATCAAGAAATCAACTCTGCTAACTTTCAAAGAGTTATCACAGAGAAAAAAAAATAGAAATGGAAATATTACGATTTCACGGATATAGAAAAGTAATATTGGATTCCCAACTATATTTTAACAAAATCTTTATCGAATTACGGATATGGCGAAGTAATTTAATAGGTCCCGGTGACTTCGTTTTGACCGAGTTTTACAGTATTTACATTTCCAAATATTTTTCATGGATATGGCTGCAACCTACGGAAACGTACTTTATCAATAAATTTTACATTTTTAATGTAAGTGCCACTTAAACGCTTCCGTAGCAACCATTTCGTTGATTGTATTCTTTTAATGTAAACAGTTTTTCGTGTTCCGTTACCGTTTATATTCAGTACACCAAACAAATATAATACATCATGAAAGTGTCTTCATCTCGGGGCTATTGTACTTTTGCAAGAAGAGCTGACTTATACAGTTACGCTATAGGACAATGTACGGAGGCTCTTTTATGACATATTAGCTTAGCATTTAATGAAACAGAAATAACGGGTTATTTAAATGCACATAAAAGTTGCCTATGAAGAAAATGACAACTACATACCCTACCCTATATTCCCGGCCTTCTCATGTTGATGTTATTGCCCTAACAGCATAACAATGACCACTAGCTGGAAAGGTTTTCTTAACCTTTATCAATTATGTATGATACAGGTTTGAATGTCAAAGTTTTACAAATAAACCGTCACTGTTAAAGTCTGTGATTCTCGCAAAAGTTCATTAGGACACATAGTCCAATCCGACATTTTTATCTTTTCGTGCAGTTGGTGGTGATAGTTTAAGCCTTTTTGGATAGTGCAACACCGACTAGAATCAGGTCTATAACTGACTTTTTAATTTTTTAGGATATGCAGCTGGTGGATGGTGGGGTTACACAGGTGCTCCGCCAAACTACCTTTGTCTTCCAGAAGATCCCACCTCAAGCGGAAAAACGTTTTCCAGTGCTTATGTAAATTATATATATGGTGTGGAATACGAAACCGACTTTTGGAAAGTCCATTCACATGATGAAGATGCACCTTGCGCTATATGTGCAAGTTTATCCGGATCAAAAATGATGATGATTCCGGGACGTAATAAGTGTTATTCAGGCTGGACAATGCAGTATCATGGATATCTTGGAGCATCACGTTATAATCATAAGCAAAACACCGAATATGTCTGCGTTGACCATGATCCCGATTTTTCAAATGGAGGTGAAAGGCAAACAGACGGTGCTCTGTTCTACCCTGTTCTTTTTCAGTGTGGTGCCTTACAATGTCCACCATATGTCAACAATCAAGCTGTAGACTGCGTTGTCTGCACAAAATAATGGTCAGTTGATCATTTGAGAAAAATAAATTGATGTATGAAACTTGAAGAAAGCCTCGCTTTAAAAACTTCTTGTTGATTTTGAAAACAGAGTAACTTATGACTAAAAAACATTTTTTTTAAAATCAAGACTCTGGTCTTTTTAGCAAACTAAAGATTAATAAATACTTCGCTATATATAAATGCATTTTTGGAAGTTGAAATCATTTCAAAAAGACTATAATCTTTTATGTCCGATATTTACCCCAAAAGAAAAACTTTGAAGTAGAAATGATGTCCCAAATGGAATCTCATGTAAAAGCTCTGTTTCTCAAATGCAAGTCAGACTCCAAACTCAAGGACGAGAGATAATGAAATAATCATACCCAAAGAAAGACCTTGTCACACCGAAAACTCGGACTGTTTAAAAAGAAAGCCATAACACCAACTTTAACCATTTAAAACCTAGGTCAAAAGGGTCAAAATTTTTGCGACCAAAAGGGATGGTCTTGTTACAAGGCAACACCCTTGAAATATTGAAGCCAAAGCACCAACAGTTAGAAAGTGTGGCCAAGATTGAAGTTATTCAAATATGGGTGAAACTTCAATTCGAATGTCTGAGAGTTAAAATTGTTGGTTTCCAAGGGAATTTATTCTTACAAGGAATACACGTGTAAAAGAAATCATAGACCCATAAATTCAAAATTTTGGCCAAATATTGATTTTTGAAAAGATCAAACTTCAAGTTCAACAGGATAAGAAAACTGTACTCAAAAGAACAAGATATGTTTGTGAAACAGTGATGCCCCCTTATTGTAACATAGCGAAAGTATAGCTTTCCAAAATGCAGATCAAGTATGCTGGCACCTAAAGTAAGGCCTTTTCACAAGAAATGCAAATGTGTAATATAAAACCATTGCACCACGTGTTCAAAGGTAATGACCAAGGTAAACGTTTTTAAAGGTAGGAGAAACTCCGGGGTCAAGGTCAAAGGGTCATGGTTGTTGGTTTCTCAAAATGGTCTTGTCTCAAAGATTACATCTGGGAAGTTTGAAAGTGCTGGCCCTTTCCGTTCAAAAGTTATGGCCAAGATTAAAGTTTGTAAAAAGTAGGTCAAGGTCAAAGGGTCAAAGTTGTTGATATCCAATGAAAGGTCTTGTCACAAGGAATACATACTAGTATGTAAGATATGAAAGCTCTAGCCCTTACTGTTTAAAAGCTATGGCCAAGATTAAAGTTTGTAAAAAGATGGTCAAACTCCAAGGTCAAAGTTGTTGACATCAAATAAAAGCTCTTCTCACAAGGATAAAATATTTAAAGTATGAAAGCCCTAGCCCTTACCGTTCAAAAGTTATAGCCAAGGTAAATTTTGTTTTTCGTAAGTACGGAAATCTACAAGGTCAAAGGTAAAATTGTTTGTTTCAAATGAAAGGTCTTACCACAAAATTGATATTTGAATTTAATAGTATCTACCGTTAAAAAAATAGGGCCAAAGTAAAAGTTTGTACTTTTTGTGATTTCTCACAAGGATTACATACATGTATGTGAAGTATGAAAGCCTTAGCCCTTACCGTTGAAAAGGTTTAAGTTTTTTCATAAGTATGGAAATCTCTAAGTTCAATGTCAAAATGTTAAAATTGTTGGTACTCAAAAAAAGTCTTTCCACCTGGAATACAAATACGAAGTATAACGTCCTGGTATTTACTGTTCAAAAGATATGGCCAAAGTAAATGTTTGGAATTCTTGTGTAAATTTAGATCAAACTCCAAGGTCAAAAGAGAAAATTTGGTGGTACCCAACGAAAGGTCTTGTCACAAGGAATACACATGTGAAATATGAAAGTCATAGCTCCACTAAATCAAAAGCTATAGGCAAGAATAAAGATTTTGCGGACTGACAAACAGACAGACAGAAAGACAGACAGACGGAGGAATCGACAAAAAATATATACCCCCGATATAAACTTCGTTTACAGGGGCATAAAAACATAGCAATATCTCTTTTCGAAATGTTTAATTATAAAGTGATTCAGATTTTAAATTCAATCCCCTTTGACTTAAAATCGCTGCAACAAAAATATGCTAGTTGAATTCGCGGGTTCCTGTTAAGAAACGCCCTTGGTATACCGTGAGACAGATTCAGATTGGGGAATTTTTTTCTTGCATCAAATAAGTTGTGTTATCTGGAAGACCAAAAAGTATTGAGGAAAGAGATGTAACTCTCAGAACAAAGCAGCAGCACGAATCTCATCATCGTCGATTGCAAATTAAGGTTAATAAACCCTTTGCTCACTCATGTAAAATGTTGCTTGAATCTTAACGATTTTTCAATAGAGATGTATTTTATAAGTAAAATACAAACAATTAAAGCATATTTGTGAGGCAAAATTTGATAAAAAAGACACTTCAACTAGGCAAATCTATAATGGAATAATAGACATTTATGTCATTAAGAGTTATCTCTCTTATCAGAGTATCACTGAACCTTAATGCTTTTTTAAAAACGTAAGAGGGATGATCAGAAAGTTTGCGAACTTATTGAATCACTCATATTTAAAAGAAATTAATTTGCATATAATATTTATTACATGTATTTTTGCCATCGTCCTGCCTATGCGCTATTCACATAATCCAGACATGCTCGGGATAGTGTTCACAACAGAAGTTGCGTCATGGTGCGGTACTTTTTATGCCACCATAAACGAAGTTCGAGGATATATATTTTTGTCATTTCCGTCTGTCTAGCTATTTGTCTGTCCGTCTGCCTCTCTGTCTGTTTGTCCGCGAATACTTTGACCTTGCCAAAACCTTTTGGTTTAGTGGAGTTATGACTTTCATATTTCACATGTGTATTTCTTTGAAAAGACTTTTCTTTGGGTACCGCCATAATTGACCTTTTGACCTTGGAGTCAAACCCACTTTTACACAATATTCCAAACTTTTACTTTGATCATATCTTTTGAACAGTAGAAACCAGGACTTCGATACTAGAAAGACATTCAATTGAATATCTACAACTTTGACCTTTTGATCTTGGAGATTCCCATTCTTTGGGAAAAAAACTTTTACCTTGGCCATAACTTTGGAACGGTTAAGACTAGGGCTTTCATACTTTACATACGTAATCCTTGTGAAAATACGCTTCATTGGATACCAAGAATTTTGACCCTTTGACCTTGACCTTGGAGTTTGACAAATTCTTGCACAAAAAGTTCTAACTTTTACTTTGGTCCTATTTTTAAACGGTAGATACTATGATTTTCATATTTAAAATATCAGTTTTGTGGTAAGACCTTTCATTTGAAACCAACAATTTTTACCTTTGACCTTAACCTTGGAGATGTCCGTACTTTCGAAAAAAAACATTAACCTTGGCTATAACTAGACATACAGACTACCAGACGGACATGACAAAAACTATATACCCTCGATACTTCGTTTAGGGGGCATAAAAAGTACCACACCATGACACCTTCTGTTGTGAACACGATCCCAAGCATGTCGCGCAACATTCTGGATTATGTGATTCGCGCATAGGCAGGACGATGGCAAAAATAATAAACATTATACGCAATTTTATTTCTTTTGAATAAGTGATTCGATAAGTTTGTGAACTTTCTGATCATCCTTCTTACGTTCTGAAAAAAAGCATTAATTTGCAATCGACGATAATGAGTTTCATGCTGCTGCCTTGTTCTGAGTTACTTCTCTTTCCTCAATACTTTTTGCTCTTCCAGATAACACAACTGATTTGATGCAAGAAAAAATTTCCTCAGTCTTAATCTGTCTCACAGTATACCAAGGGCATTTCTTAACAAGAACCCGCGATTCAACTAGTATATCTTTATGACAGCGATTTTTAAGTCAAAGGGGATTAAATATAAATCGGAATCACTTTATAATTCAACATTTCGAAGAGATATTTCTATGTTTTATGCCCCCGTAAACATGGTAAACGAAGTTTATATCGGGGGTATATATTTTTTTTTTCGAGTCCGTCCGTCTTTCTGTCTGTCTCTCTGTCTGTCTGTTTGTCTGACCGTAAAATCTTTATTCTTGCCTATAGCTTTTGATTTAGTGGAGCTATGACTTTCATATTTCACTGAGTTACTTCTCTTTCCACAATACTTTTAGCTCTTCCAGATAACACAACTGATTTGATGCAAGAGAATTTTTACGTTTTCAAAATTTTGCGAATGATCACTACTTTGTTAGCATTTTCTTATTGTTGAATTATTTTTAAGAAAAATATTTTTGCAAATGCAATGAACTCGCAAATTTGCTAAAAATCTATCTACAGCAAAAATTTCCAGATTTACGGTATTAAATAGTAGCTATAGTTTCTACAGTATTTTATATACAGTCAGGTACAATTATTAGGGGGCAGGCATTTTAGCGAAGGGGGGTCTTACGGCCAGTTTCCTGGGTCTTTTTACCTCACAAAATTCTACCTACATGTACATGTATATAGCAATCCCGGAGGCGTCAAGAAAAAATAAATCAAACAAGTTTTTAATAGTTCAATATTGGAATATTGTATATCCTTCCCCTGGAAACTCTAATCTAGACAAGCAATCCAACTCAAGAGAAAATTCCAGAACAGAGTCAAATTTCCTTTCTTCTTTCTCAGAGTAGGATGTGAAGTAATATTAGTGTAATATGAGAAACCTTCATGTTTTGATTTGATTTGATTATTATCTTTAAAACAGGTTAATAAAATACATGAAATGGGGATAATTTGTTTCAACAAAGAGTATTAAATGCGGACAGTGATCTGAAACCTTTCTAAAAATAATTTGTAGTTTGGGACTATGATATCAATAAAAATACGTCACTCACTTTTTGAAAAAGAGGCTACTTCCTTAAGAATTTATGTTTTCTGATCGGAATTTTTCGATTTTTGTGCTATCTATATCCCTAAGCCATTAGATAAAACATAAAAATACGTTAAGATGGATAATAATGTTATCCAATAAAAACATGAAGATTCTTTTGATTACAAGTTTTACTTAATGCTTTTCGATTTTCCATCTGTTCTTTTACATCGGATAACAACCTCAATACTATTACATTGACGCTGCAAAGTTAGAGCGGATAATGGAACAAGAGGTTCATGGGCTACGTCGCTTTTCTGAGCATTTTGGCTTGAAACCAAAAACAGACATCAGGATGCTTTAGGATCTCTGGGACTTTTAATGACTTTATTTTCTAAAGGTCATATTCCTTTTAGTTTTATCATATACACTGTATACCCCCTCCTCCTCCCAATTGACGTTGACTGAATTGAACACTCATGAATTTACACTATCTAAAGATGCTTCTGTATTTGTATGACTGATCATGGCTCGTGATCCTACTCGAGAAAAGGGTTTACATGGAGTTTTTTTAAATATAGAGATAGTTCGCAATTTTTTGACCAACCCTTATAAATAACTTTCAAACCAAAGCTTTGCTGTTCTCGGGTGGAAGGTTAAACCTTTTATATCTACACTGAATGCGAATGCTTCCATATACATGTAAATATTACCAACAATGGCTTTGTTTTCTTTGAGCAGAATATTTTTTCTAATTTCATATGTATTCCTTTGTAAAACTTCAATCGTCGTTGCAGCTCCGTCCTACCCCCTGTGTGATGATTTATAAATTTCTTTTCGGTTACATTAATATTATGGGTGAAAAAAAGGTTGGTGTTCTTCTGAGTCGAACCTGGTTGCCTTGGTGTGCGGGGTGGGGGAGGGGCGGGTGTGTTGATTCGGCTATCTAGTTAGTATGTATTACTTAAACAATAAAATTCCTTTTTTGTTTGTTATTTTACGCGGGTTATGTAAATTTTTTCTGCAATAGCTGCGACCGTTAATTCCAGTAATAACAAACAAAGAAATTTTATTGTTTATATTTATATCTGTTTAAATAATCATTTAAAGAAGGATTGAAAAGTTTAATTATTGTATTAATGATGCGAACGTCTTCATACGTTTCATTGATGGAACAGTCACTGATCAAGAAATCTGTACAGGCGACATTACTAATGTAGTTCATGCAGTGATTAACGCAATGGGTTTTCTGAAGAAATAAAGGAGAAAATTGGATGTAAATATGTTGGAATATCTATTCATCTCACTTTTGTGCTTTACTAATTTAGATCTCTTTTGGGGTCTATTTTGCGGCATGCGGTGACCCGGTTTAAGGGTATTGAAACTCGTGTTTTATGTTCTTTTATCATTCAACAAGTTAGCTAGGACTTATCAGATTTCCAATATTTTCTTTTACTTTTATTTAATGAAACAGAATTTTTTGTAGACTGATGTTTAGTTTCCTTGAGGTAGATCTGATTCCTAGTCTGGAGTTGCAAAGCATTTTTGTTGGACCAATCCTGGGGTTGCCTATGTGGAAAAGAATTGCTAAAATCGCTCTCGAGAATTTTTCTCTATATACGTAAATGAAAAAATGTTTTGTAATGGTTTGTAGCTACATATCTAGGTGTAGCGGAAATGTGTTTTGATTTAGTGCTTACAGATATTTCCAATACGTATATATTTATTTTGCACAGCTCTAGTCAATTTATTGTACATTATAATTAATGACACTTTTGAGTTAAGTTTGTGAGAATAAGTCCGCCATTTATTTCGTTTACCTCGCATTTGCTGCGGACTTACAGGTTTTCATAGTTTTTTCAACATTAATGTTGTTTTTTTATTATCTATGGTTTTTCCTGGGTGGCGAGGGAAGCATAATTATGTTCATACATTCATTTATGGAGGTCAAAAGAAATGGGGAAATGTAAACATCGTTTTAAAATACCCTTTTGTTCTGTGATATTAGATTAATTATTTTTTTGATACATTGTAGAAGGAAGGTACAGAGTTGGTACCATTGAAAATGTATGCATCTACTATCATTCCAATAACAGCGTGTCACTTTGTTTGATCGACCGGGGTAAAAATTGCACAAATTGATTACCATATCATTCATCGATTGGATATTTGATTTGAATAAAATCAATACTACTTTGGATATAAAAAACAGAATCCAACAATACCCCGATTACAATGACCAATCGTATTGATTGACTTGTTTTCTAGCGCGGCATTTGTAGTCACCGGCAACACGTGGTCAGTCAAAGCCCGATTCCTGTCTAGCAAAAAGCACGTGCCATATTTCTTGTGATTTGACCGAATTGAGTTAATTTTGATACGAATAAGAATATTAAGTAAGGCTATATCTAATTTGAAACTATTATAATATACATGTATATAGTCGTATTATATTGTATATAGCGATCAATTCCATCATTATAAGGATAAAAACTTGCTTTGCCTGTCCACATATGATTATTGTTTTACTGCATTCTCGTGAATTATAATTCAATACGATTGGTCAGTATTGTAAGTGGTATTGCTTGGTTCTGTATTTCATATGCAAAGTAGTATTGCTTTCATTGAAATCAAACATCCAATCGATGAGTAATATGGTAATTAACATGTGAAACTTTACCACGCTCGGTTAAGCAAAGTGACACGCTGTTATTGGAATCACAGGAGTTCGCGTACCTATCAATTATACCGAAATTTTCATTAAATAAAAAAAATACGTAATACGTATAATAATAACACAAGGAGTGCAACGCATTTTAGGTCACCTGGGAACTCCTCGCTTAATATCAAGGCTGTCGCACAATTAATCTTCAATCGAAATTTATAAAACACAAACCAATCTTTTTGGAAGGGACCATTCTTTATGGCTCTTAATGCATATGATTTCAAATGCATGTTTTACAGCAGCAGCGGTGACATTTCTTCACAACTTCGCTAAAATATCCGTTGTCCGCGACGCCATGACGTGACGTCACGGGCGCGTCCATTTACCCAAAAAAGGAACAAAACTGCCTGAAATGCTAATCTAGATGATTGAGGTCATATGCGAAAAGAAACCAGAGACAAGTTAGTAGACATTCAAGAAAATTTAAAACGGGGAGGTACAAGTACTTGTACTCGTATCTAAACGTAATATCGTTATCTCTAGTTAATTGTGTATGATTTTTTTTTGGTTCCTTTTGGGTAAATGGACCGCCCGTGACGTCACGTCATGGCGTCGCGGACAACGGTTGCACTCCTTGTGTTATTATTTTAGGTATTACGTATCTTTTTTATTTACCGAAATTTTCGGCAAAATTGATAGGTACAACTGTACGCGAACTCCTGTGTTGGAATGATAGTACTTAATAAACGCGGCAAGCAAACGCTTCTATGTGTGGACGCACCTAAGGACGCGTTAATATTTGTGCCAATCAGTTTTATTAAATCTGGCTAACACTGTCGCCTCCTCTATATTCGTGTTTGAGTTGTTTTTATGTAAAGAGAATATGAAATAATTTATGTCCGTCTGAGCGAAGCGAAAGAGGACATAAAACATATTTTGATCTATGGAACGCCGGGACTGTCTTATATGATGATTAAACATTATATGCAGTGTTTCCTTCATTGTTTGCGGTACTATTTTAATTATATGAAGTAGGTTTTTCATTATATTGTGTACAACTTCCATTATATGCAGTACTTCTTTCATCATATGATGTAATTATTTAAGAAATAAACAACGTTATTTAGTGAACATGGCGTTATGAATAGCAATTGCTCTGCTGGCATATTCCATGATGCGCGCTAGCGCATCATGGAAAATATGCCAGCAGAGCTATTGCTATTCATTACGCCATGTTCACTAAATAATCGTTGTTTATTACTTATATTTGCATTCTTTGATGTTGTCAAGAATATCAGAGGAAATCCTGACTTACATAAGGACGCAGCTTCTTCTGTCTTCAGTAAAGAAAACCATACGGCTTTAACCCTCTGGCTGCGGGAAGGACATATATGTCCTTTTACAGCTGGCTGCGAAAGGGACATATATGTCCCTGGCGACGTCATAAAGTTTGAGACGTCTTTTCCCTTTCTTAATTGAAATTTATATATTAAATAATTTAATTTGACTGCAGTTTTTGCTGAAATAAAAGCTTAAGAATTTCGAGACAACTACCTATAAATGAAAGTTAAAAGTTAAAAATAATATTTTATAATAATTTATGCATTTTTATGCATTGATTTGCAAGTTTGAAATGCGCAAACAAAACACTGTAAAGATAGGTAGTTAAAGTCACTGAGAAAACTAGTAAATTTTACTGTCCATATAATCACTACCTTAAAAGTAGTTTTACTAGGTACATGTATTGGGTATATTTACTAGTAAGATAACATTAGTGAATCTAGAATTTATAAGCAACTTTCACTAGGCCGGTATCTAATTATAAGTATCAATACGACCCTAGCTCCGCAACTCACTTTCTTAACTGAAAGCTTTCCATTCACAACAAAGGATTTACGATGTTCACTAGTTAAATTCACTAGGTTTTTCTTTTAGTGAATACCTTTTCTCAATTCAGTTCTAACATAAATATCGGTTATACATGTCTCTGTAAACCTAAATTAGGGAAAATAGTCAATTTTATTGAGGGAAAAATCATAATTGAATATGATAAAAAATGTTGTATTAAAATTTTCAAAAGAGTACTGAATGAAAATACTAAGAATTCCTTCTGTCCTTTCGGGAGTAACAGCACGATACTGTGTATGATTTAGAAATATTTCAAAAAAAAAATTACAATATTCAATTTTTATTCATTGACACATTTTTTCCAAGATTTAATAAAGATTGCTTGCTATAGGAAACTGACCGCGGAAAAGATGTTCATCTGCCTTTGGGTCAATTTTGAAGTAGCTAGGACATGCGAATCTCAATCACACTCTAGCAAACCAATTTCTCGATCGACCTAGGACTCTGTTAAACCCAACTTTTATCGAAAAAATCCCAGTCAAATCTTCGAAAAATTAATAGATAATCTGTACCTGATCAATTTAAAAGCTTTATAGACTTTCTTGGAATTAACTATTAAGAGAAAACAAGTAACATTGCAGAGCTGAGCAGGTTCTAATTTCGCAACATGACCCCAGACTCAATTCAAGTAGCGTTTCTCCATTGCAATGACTCCATGCGATACCCCTCGGCATGTCCAAACGCACAAGTCTATTAGATTTTATTTATAGATCTTATTCTACATTTCTATTTCGTCTAGCTAAAAAAACTTAAATATCGAATTCGAAGTTAGCATCGTACTCTATATGCGTTCGTTTTTGAAGATCCTGAAAAGGGATACATTCCCCCCCCCCTGTTTTTTTATGAGTATATATTGTATTTTTTCTTTAGTAAATTTTCCTGTCTATTTGGCTGCAGATTGCACCCCCCCTTATTCTTTGTTGTCATAAGGTCAATGTAAATTTCAAGACATTGACATTTTTTTGCTAACTTGTCAGATTTAAAAACCCTCATTTTATCGTATTGTAAACATCTGCAGTCATTGCTATATCAGTAATACAACCACACAAAGTTTTTATGTATTGTCAATATCAAGATTTCAAAATTTAAGTACCCCCCCTAACCTTAACAGCAATTCTACTATAAGAATTAATTTAGCTCCAATTAATATACCGGTAGTCAATGTTTCATTGTAAAAATAATTAAATATAGACCTGACAACTATGTAAAATAAGTGAATTTTGGACCCCCCCCTCCCCTCCACGTTGTCTGAAGCGATTAATTTTAATGATATTTCAGATGTACTAATCCACTTTTAAAAAAATGACACACTGCACCCAGATGCAATCAGGTGATATGATTTGTAAATACGACCCCGGGGTGGGATGCCGGGGGTGGTGGTGGTGGTGGGGGGGGTTAATCGATGTATGGTTTTAGTTCGCCCTCCTGTGTCCTAAATATGGATGTTTATTATTTCGACTTTTTCCAATTTTAGACAAACCCTGAACACACGATTTGAACATCGTGTAAACAAACATGCACGATCTTGTGATATATTCTGTAACATATCAATATACTTTAGGGAACTGTCTTCTGCAACAATAACAGGGTTTAATATATTTATCAGTTTTAAACTCGATCTTTATCAAATGCATATTTTTTTCTGTTATGCCTGCTTGAAATTATCGAATAAACGTGATCAAAACGTTTATTAGATTCCATGTTAGAAACAATACGATATTTTGCAGGAAGAATAAAATGCGATTGTCAATGAAATCTCTTTACAAGACACAACGAATAGCAGTTTTATTTCTATACGTTTTTTTTAAAATTAATATTCCATTCATCATGATTATGGCGAAGATTACATATCTTCTCAAATCTTCAGATATTAAATTAAGTTTTGAATTACCGGTATCATAATCCCGTTAATTTCTCTGATAACATAGGGCAGTACTTGTGTGTTTTCCACATCATCATTTATATGAAACTGAAAATTAATTCTTATTTTAAAAAATCAAAATGGAAAGATGTAGAGAATGGAGTCCGTTGGGCAATGATTAGTCGTGTTGACTTGTCCGAAAAAAAATAAGGTTAAGACTAGATGGTACGGAAATTCTCATTAAATATTGACTGTTGAATTTTGCTTCTAATAAACTGAAAACACTTAGTTCTTCATTTCTAAGTCATGTAAAAAAGACAAATGGATTTATTGTTTCTGATGATGGTCTACATATTTTACAGTTAAAGATGTTTAATTAAAAAAAAATTCCCTTTTTCACCAAAGATGTTTTCTTTGAAAACGTTTTTTTAGCCAATGTCTATACTCAAACTTATAACAAACTTATTAGCACGGGGCTTTGTACCAGTATGAGTCAGGTATTTTTTTTCTTATTTTGCCAAACTAAATATTAGACCGGAAAGTGAATTTTCCGTAAATATCTACATTAAATAAGCAACTTGTTGTAAATCTTCTTCATAATTTTTGGATTAATTATCGGCAATCAGGTGTTGAATCATTTAAAGTCGACATTTAATGTCTACTAGAATAAATGAAATATTTTAACAACTTTTAAAAGAATTTATAGAATTATTTTCGATACATTTTAATTTGAATTCATTGGTCAAAATTGTTATGTTAGGAAATTTTTCCTTAAAAATAAAAAAAAAATTTTTGGACAATTTGATATGGTTTTTATTCAATTTTTGAAGAAAGCGATATATCTGTGCGCCGAGAGACAGAACCAAATATTTGAATTGCTATTATTTTTTCAGACCGCACAACGTTAGAAATTGCAATGCATGCTGATGGAGAATACATGTAAAATCAAGAATATAGAATACTATTATTGGTCTATACTATTTTCATTTTTATTTAATTATACTTACAATTTATTTTTAAAAAGTTTAGAAATAATGATAATCATTGTATATCAAACTGTTTTTAATTTGTGTCTGATTTTGATCATTTCTCGCAATCGTTTATCAGTTTTATTTGATTGGGATAACATAAAACAATTAATTGAAAAAAATCTTAATATACTAATTAGAATTTACGCAAATTGTATAAATAAATAACTTCTTCATAGTTTTGTTGATATATAGCATACATATGAATTAATTCCTCTGTACACATTCCTGTAAAAGACGCGCACTTAGCGTTAACCCCAAAAAATTGAAAAGCCCGCAAAATAACGTCAAAGAAATTGTGACGTCGTTTTAATCTCGCAGTGACGTTATAATTTCTGTACACTGACGTCGCAGCCAGAGGGTTAAAATCAATACACCTGATCAATACTCCTTTTCTCTAATAAATCACAATTTATAAAGTATTTCCCTCTCAAACACAGTTATCTGGATACAAGCAGCGCCGTCATCACATTCTCTTAATTTTTGTTTTGATGCAGTCGTGACGTCATCGATCAACGTTATTGAAATCCTCTGACAAAAATCAATAATTTAACGCTATGATAAAAATGAGAATGCTTTTATTATGATTATTACTCCAGTATTCTATTCTGTGATTTATTTTTTTTGGTACTTTTTCTATTTATTTTTTCTTGAAATAGATATAGATCTACTAGTTAAAGAAATTTTCTCTTTCTGAATGTTAATACCCAAGTTTGAAGAGTTATCGTTCTTTGTACAAGTATGCATGATACGAAAAAATAAAAATAATGAGTTCTATTCAATTTTTAAAAAGTTTTATTTTACAATTAAATACATTGACCAAAATTAAATTTTTAAAGATATCAAAAAGCAATTTCAAATTGTTCTGAATTCCTTTTTTTCCAAAAAATATTATTAAAAACTTATATTTAGTCCTTTTACGAAACATTTCATATATATACTTCTCAACACCATAGATAATTGTAGCAGAGATTGTTCTACACGAGTGAGATAGAGCAATTGCACTTATAGTAGAAGCAGTTGCGTCTATAGTCCTATGAATGCAGTTGATTGCGACATGTTCATAGTGGGAGAGAGCAGTGGATATGCAAATATATGTCATTATATTATGTACATCTGTCATATGAGGTGTTTTAACATCATATGAAGTGCTTTTAACATTATATGCCGTAGTTCAAACATTATATGCAGTAAACACTATACAATAATTGCTGTTTTTCAGGTCAATATGATGATTTAGACACCTGAGGAGTACAATATTTTGTACTTCGAAGGTGGCTAAATCATCGTATTGACCTGTCACAATTTTCATTTAATTTTCTTATGTCGGTTATGACGTACCATAATTTAATTTCTCACCGTATAGTCGTTACGGATAGCTGGTCACGGCTGTCAGACCGGTTTGTACAATTTTGTCGACGTGTGAGTTTAGAGCAGGCCGTAGAAGTGAGAAGGTATGTCCTTCATAAGTGAAAATGTCGTATGACCTGTGTGGTCTCCAGACAAAAAGCTGTGTGCATTTGGCCTGAATGTTTGGTGTGTTTGAGAAGTTTTCCTGTGTGGAAAGTGTAGTATTTTGAGTACATTGGCAGCGGTGAGTTTGAAATGTTTATTTTCTTAGCTAGGTTATTTTGTTTTCTTTTCCTAAAGTTATTACTTTGTTCAGTTTAATTTGTGATTGATAATATACCCGACATATCCATTTATTCCTTATTAATGCGTTATTACCGACTATGGAAACCCAGACTTTGAAATAATGTGTTATTATAGGTGACCAGCTCGACCAGCTGTGTATACAAGTAACGTACGTGTGGCGTTATAGAATACTTTGATTTTACTGCAGCGTTGGAGGAAATCCTACATACTAAGACGTTGACGGTTGATGTGTCACAACGATTACAGGAACCCTTATAAACGAACGACTGTGTGTATATACGAACAGAAGGAACAATACGGTAACGTCTTGGGGTCACATTTGTAGCAAGATCTACGGAGTTGTGCACGTGTCAAGGAAACGTTCGTCTGGTCGGGTTTGACAATATTTTAGTCGGTGTATAGACACTATTATTATTATTTTGTTTTTGTTCATTATTTTTTTGTTTAGGTTTTTTTATAGTGTTGTAGGTGTGTGTGTGTGTGCAGATGTTCTATATATTATTTTGAGCACTATAATAAACTTTTGTTTGCACGTACTCTTTGTTCTTTTTCAAAGCTTGGTTGCAGCGAGCCTGGGTTTATTTCAATGGGAATCAATGCCATTTATCACAAATTGTGATATGACCACAAAAACAGCAATAACTGTTTTTTTTATATGATTAAATGATAGCAAACTCCTACAAGACTGTTTCCTTGCTTTAATTGAACGTTTTAACAAGAAATTTCAGCAAGAACACATTGTAACAGAAAAAATAGAACAGGTCAATAATTCCTTATATTGACCTGCAATATTTCCTTGTATTGACCTGGAACGTCACGTACATGTTTTTCTAACATAGTTGGATCTCACCCAATCAGAGAAAAGGAAATTATTCAATCATATAATAAAACAATATATTATGTACTTCTCACGTTATATACAGTATATTCATCATTATATGTAGTTATTATGATGATGCAGTTCGTTAAATAGTACGTCCGGTTCTTAGATATGAAAATTCTTAATGATTTTGGGTTATCCTAAATAATTTGGAATCAACCACACGTTAGCCGAATAATCATGTACTATACAATATTTTCCCCTTTATCATTATTTATATTTTATTTATTCAGTTTGACAAAAACCACATGTGGCGCAGGTAAACAAATATTATATGTAGTCACACGGATTTTCTTATATTAATAAAATTAATGCATCACGTCTGAAGTTACAAATATATATTGTAAATTAAACATCTGCTTGATTAATAATTTCATGAGATATACATGTATTATTTAAAAGTGTACAAAATTCACTTCTTAGTTGTTTATAAAGAAGGAAAGAATATACAAATAAAAAATTATTTTCATCTTCAACAACAGTTAATACAACATCTTTAAATTCTTGGTATAATTGGGTTACAATATCTGCCAGCCTCTATCTGTAATTTATGGGCACTTATTCTCATTCGAGTCAAAAAAGAACAAACTTTAAGATTCTTGGAATTAGAGAAAATTGAGTATGGTTGAATATCAAGCTTGTTTAGATTTCGTTGACTTATTAACTGGTTATATACCTATATTCATTAAAGGAATTACGAAGTCATGTCAATACTTCAGTAGTTTACAATGAGGTAGCTGCAGAACTGTAGCTCTCTGCTTGAGAAAATTCGGACAGATAAAGCAAAGAGCTACAGATCCAAGCGTTGTAAAATCTTCGATTTACGCCGACGATTTTTTGTCGCTCATTATGGGTATTTTCGTGTATTTTATACTTTCCCAAGCTTTGAAAATAACTTTAAATGGTATTTAATAATTAATCATACATTCAACTTCAATTCCTGATCATTTACTTACCTCTCAACGCTAGCAAATGGTTGTTTGTGGTTATGGACGTCAAAATAGAACTCGTTTAAATCGACATTCCAAAACTATAAACAGGACTGTTTCGTACCGTTAAAAGGTAAACAAAATTTCAAATATGAGTTAAATTTATGAATTATTATTGGATACCATTCTAAAAACCAAAGAAAGCATGAACTACACGAAATAAATACTTACAGTAGCGACAAAAAATCGGCGGCATAAATCGAAGGTTTTTACAACGCTTGGATCTGTAGCTCTCTGCTTTATCTGACAGGTCCGAATTTTCTCAGGAAGAGAGCTACAGTTCTGCAGTTCACAAGGAGGGAGAGAGATCGATCATATCAATACTTCAGTACATGTAGTTTACAATGAGAGATATACACTTATTATTGAAATATTTTTATCATTCCATAGAACTATCTCTCATTCCCTCTCTCTACACTCCCTCTCTCCCCACTCTCACTCCCCTCGTCTCTCTTCCCTCTCCCACTTCTCTTTTTCTCTACCTCCCTCTGTCTCTCTCACTCCCTCTCTCCCCACTTTCACCCCCTCTCTTCCTACTCTCTCTCCTCTCTCTCACTTCCTCTCACCCCACTCTAACTCCCTCTCTCTTTCTCCTCACTGTCACTTCCTCTTCTGTCCCCGCTATTACTCCATCTTTCCCCACTCTGTCTGGGAAGAGTGGGAAAAGATAGAATAAGAGTGGGGAGAGAGAGGATCTACACTCTACTCTCGCCCTCTCTCTCTCTCTCTCTCAAAGACAGCGAGAGAGATAGTAGGAGGCTAATTGTGATTAGGAGAGAGAAGGGAGAGTAGGCAGATGGTGTTTAGATAGAATGGGAGGTAGTAACCACCCACTCTCACCCTCTTTTCTCTCCCTCACTATATCTCCCCGTCTCACTCCTCCTCCCCTCCAATTGTCTTTCTCTCTATCTCCCCACATTCTCACTCTCTCTTTCTTTCTTTTTTTTCTGACTCAGTTTTTTCTAACTCGTGTGAAATAAACTATTTGTATGCATTATACATCGATTTTTCGTTATTATTTACAATTAAAAATAATGGAAATAATTCTATTTCCATAATAAAGAGAACACTCTTTCGTTGTTGTAAAATAAATTATAAAATGTCGGTTCTTGATCTTTTTATTTTCAGTAAATTTATCAGAATTGACCATTTGTGCCCAAAAAATTATGTCTTTTAATTCTACAAGGGCGATAACGTAAGACAAAAATTTATAGAGATGGCCTACCAAAATATTTTTTCATTTCCCTTAATATATATTTTGGGATTGACATTCACTATCTTTATCCCTTGTTTGCAATCAGTTTATTTGAATTTTATATCTTACATATTTTTTTCTGCTCATGCAGACATTGTGAGGTTGCGTTGATACTAGCCAAAATGCACTTGCATATTGACTCCCTCGTTGTTCTATTTTAGATTTTAACTTTGAATTGAATTGTTCGTTTGATATTTTATTCAAATATGTACTGTTTGTAAAAAAACAAATAATCTTTATTTGTTACATGGTTCTACTCTTCTAACCATAGGTTTTAACTTTACAGTTTTTGAGAGGTTAACCGTTAGGCCTTCAGCGTATGAGTGAATGCTCACCTATAATTATGGGTCCTGGTCATGCATGCCTCTGGGAAGATACAAATCATTTCAATAACTCCCGAATTATAAGATAAATTCAAATGAAATTAAAGTTACATTTTCTTTAAAGATGATTCTAAAAGTTGGATAGGATTACTTAAACAAAGGAAAGGAAAAATAAATTTAATTCAATTAAAAAGTTTACCCTGCGTTTCTTTTTCCTTTCAGTATGTAAGTTACATGTATAACATTTAAGTCAAAATACTAGGTGTATTCGATCTTTCCTACAAGTTTATACACTGGATCCATAAGCTTCTGCATCTGAATTCTGTGTCTTCATGATAAATTACATCTTCGACGATCCCTCTCCAATATTTCTTATCCAAATAAAGCAAGGGAAAAAAGTAAACTGCAAGTCTATTAAAAAAAAAACACTTTAAAATTGTGTCTACGAAAAAGTTTCAAATTGCTTTGCATAGTATTTATTTGACCTTCCTGCACTGACAAAGTGTGATTTTTCTGGCATTGAAAAGAACTATATGCGGTATATTGCATATATTTACCCCACAAAAGTCAAATTTTGAAAACTTCTTGAAATGTGCTGAATTCAATAAATTATATGAGAAATATAAATTAACAGAAAATATTAACGTGCCAAAGCAGTGTATTCACAATTCTTGTTTTTATGACGTCACAAACTAGTCCGATTTTATATCCTTTTTCAGAAAGAGGACAAAATGGACAAAATTTCAACAATTTCAGCTTTAAAATTTATAAAGCGCAAGTTTGTTCAGGAACAATATTGACATATTTCATTGCTATTATCATTCTACACATTATATCAAAATATTGATCCTGAACACACATGCGCTCGGTGACTTTTTCTCAAAATATCGACGAAATATGTACATTTTTCTGTAAAATTCATAAAAAACTGAAATTTACGTCATGTTTGTGACGTCATTACATACATATGGCGTCATTACTTATGAAAATATTCAGTGCTTTGAAGTCAGCATATACTCCCCTGTTTAAGAACTTAATTAAATTTATCTCCATCAAAGTTTGATTTGGGGGGCAAATATTGGTTATTACCGAATAAAGTTCTTTAATAAACAAGAAAATTATTAGAAAGTCTTAAACATGTTGAACTTTTGCTAAATTTAAGCAGATAGGTCAATGTTATCTTAACTATTCAGAAAAGAACATCAAAAGTGGGGTATATGATGTAAATTTTAGATACCACTAAAAGTGTTATATTTTATGTTAAAATTGGCTCAATTTTTTCCTTGATTATCAGAATATATTTATACTATATTAGTATCAATTCCTTGAAAGAATTCAAGATAAATAATTAAAATGCCAGGACCCGCTCTTTAAAACCATAATACACATGTAATACATTTCACAGCAAAAATTGCTTCGTGTGCAACCACTTCACAGTTCCACTCATTTTTTTTTTATAGAATACAATTAAAATAATTTTGAATTTAACAGTACATAATAATTCAAAGTTATAAAACAATATTATACAACAATGCTGTTTTGATATATATCAACATCTGACAATAAGGTATAGAGATTACACAGATAGAAATTATATCAATATGTAGGTTAACCTGATAAATATTCGTTACGGAATATTAGGGCATGTTGGATATATATTTTCCTAAACCAACCAAAGTAGATATGCGGTTTGTATTAATTTTAATGCACTTGGCGATTTGCAATAATATTCATTTATATATTTCTTTCTTAGATTTAGATACCTATTGGAGAAGGAAATGAAATTCATCTTCTATTTGATGAATATCCCCAACATCGCATATTCTATCATCTCTGCTCTTGCCTGGTACATTTGTACCTTCCGCATTCTATGTTAAGATAGTGCGACGAAATTCAAGTCTGTTGCGGGAAACATGCTTTTTTAAATTACTTTGAAAATGTTTTGTTAAATAGGGTTGCATTTTACAGAAACCAGATTGGACAATGTACTTATGTAAAAAACATTTTGTCGAATTATCCATAAATGCATTGCACTCTTGGAGGTGTATATCTAGGATTCTTTTTTTATATATATGCACGAAATGAGCAAAGTTTAATACTTGTTGATTCATCCAAAACTCTCCTAGACCCAACCCAAATAATTCAAGTTTTACGTCACGCGTCCACTTAATTAGTTTGTAATTGTTCCCGACCGATTCTCTGCATTATGTCGCAGGTTTTCGTATGAAGATTTTGAAATGCAGCTTTCTGTTTTTAATAGTTTACACAAGAACTTCATGCTTTTAAGATTTCTTTGTATAATAAGTTGATATCGCCCCAGTTCTCTATAAATCATATAAGTGCATGCATTGCGCCTAACACCAAGGGTGATTTTAAAAAAGGATAAAGGCAGTCTTTCAATTTCTGGAGATTTGTGAACACCCCAGATTTCACTACCATACGATAAAACGCCGCCAACATATGTATCAAAGAGCTGGCAGCGTTTTTTTTTATTACGCCAAATGTAATAACAAACCGAAATGTAATAAACCAGTGGCTATGTTTACGAAGGTATCTTAAGACTAAGATATGTCACAGACACATCTTAAGACCTATCTTAGTCGTATGTCAGGTTTCCGAAAGGGTCCTAAGAAAAGACATGTCTTAAAAATTATCCTATCTTTAGGACACCATATGAGGTGTCTTAATACTATCTTAGAACTCCTAAACATGGCTGTCGTTTACCATTACATGTTACAAAGACGTCGTTTACGTCGTGAGCGAGTATTTAGGGATATTGACAACCCGCTAGATTATCTTGACGACGCTGATATAATCTGTAAGTACAGACTCCCAAGGCATTTGATCACAGGCCTTTGCAGGGACTTAGAACCTCACCTGCATCGACCTACTTTGAGGTCACACGCGATGCCCGTGTCCTTGCAGGTTATGGTCGTTTTACGCTTCTTTGCAACGGGAAGTTTTCAGGCCGTAACAGCTGATGTTCATAGAATATCGCGCCCAAGTGTGTCCAAAATAATAAAAGATGTTTCAAACTGCTTAATAAGAATAGCACCGGAGTATATCAAAATGCCAACCTCTCGACTTCAACTGTTAGAAGTAATGCAAGGCTTTCATAATATTGCAGATTTTCCTAATGTTATCGGTGCAATAGACTGCACTCATGTCAGAATTAAATCCCCTACAGTAGACGAACATTTGTTCATTAATAGAAATAATTAGCAATAAATAGCAATTTCTGAAGGGTGGCTTCTTGGAGACAGTGGATATCCGTTACGTGACTTACGTCCATGGCTTTTGACTCCTGTGATTCAGCCTACAACACCATCAGAGGAAAGGTACAATACCGCACATATTAGGACGAGAAACACAGTTGAGCGCGATTTTGGGTTGCTGAAGTCTCGATTCAGATGCTTGGAACTCTTTGCTACTCACCGTGCAAAACGTGTCAGATTGTTGTGGCCACGGCACTTTTACATAACATGTGCATTAATAATAGAGTTCCCTTGCCAGCTGATTGTGTTAATCCATGTGATAATGGAAGAATGGACATTTGCGAAATAGCGAACAGCGGACTTCGGACTTCAGACATTTAAAGGCGGACTTTTCTAAGGGAGCGGTTTAAAAGATTGAAAAATATAAATTTATAACAAATCATCTGAAAATGTATAAGCCTCTGATAGCTATGAAAAAATTAAATCGAAGAATTTTGAAATTCGTATTTTGATTGGTTTAATTCGAAAGTTTGCAATGAATTTATTCGTTAACATTAAACTGTCTAGAAATAGCATATTTTTTGTATGCAAATAAATTGAATAGTATCAAATATGAACTACAAACAAATACAATCTCAGGAAATGAATTGAACAGACGTTATATTTCAGCTTCACATTTAATTTGTTTCTAATTTACAAACTGAAAGTACAACTTCCGATCAATGTGATACAAAATGTACACTGTAAATAAACCTTATTAAATAAGGGATGTTTAACGCCCTGCATGCACAAATTTGGGTCTCATATTACTTGCATTAAACTTTTCAATTCATAGTTGCTGGGCCATTTGTCGTTGGAAAATGCACCGAGTAGAAAGCATGAATTTTGTCAAAACTTTAATTTAACATTTTACTGCATAAAACTTATACTAAATTAGCTTTTTTTAAATACAGTGGACAATTAAGAAACCACGTATAATAAGAAAAAGCTGGGTTTTTTTCGCTTGTTTGTTTGTTTTTACATTTTTGTTGAATATTGAATAAAAGAAATGTTAAAAGTACTCAAAGCTTAATGTTAAAAACGTTCCAGTTACTGTACCAACTTTTATTCGATTGCAAGAAATTTTCGCGAAGTTAACGAGAACCTTGTCATCGCGTATATCCCTCGCCTTGAACCGGTCCCTAAAGTCTCTGTGTTAATTAATAACAGATCCAAAATCGGCTTGATCGCGAAAATTGATCGTCGCGTACTAGATAACCGCTGTTTTATAGCAAAATAAAGTCTTTGCGAATTAAAGTTCAACTTGGTTAACATATAGTAGTTAGATATATAAAATATGAACTGAAGAGACACTATCGATTTTGAATTTTTTCTTGGAGGGGGGGGGGGGGGTGTACAACTTCCCTGATTTTTTTTTTTGACAGTCCGAAAAAGGAAAGTATTCTAAACTCGAAAATTCCATTCTCAGGGATGGGAGTGTATTTACGAAAGGATGTGTGTTTGTTAATTTCCATCTTTTAGATACATTTGCATATTAAGATAGTTTCACTGCCTAATTTTATTAACTAAAGCCAAATTAGAGTTTGAGTTATGATACTAAGTCTGTATATAAGCCTTGCTTTTTGAAATGGATCTAACCAGTTAATTGAAATTGGTATTAATCTAAGAAAGCTGAGTAGTTCAGGAATCTGCATCATATTTCCACCTAAGTCAAATGTACATCACTCTTTATTTATTTCAAATTCGATAAACATTTGTACATTAGGGCACATCCTTTTCTCTTTTTTTCGGACGGGGGTGGGAGGGGGGTGTTAAAACAGGCATATAGAAAACAATTTGTAAAAGTGAAAAATCTTGAAAGTCAAATATTCAATAAATAAATAAAATTCATATAAAGAATAATTAAATAAAGATGTAATTAAGAGAGGAAATGAAAACACATTTTCGATGCGAGTTCCGATTGCAAGGAGACTTACTGAAATATAATGTAATCCAAGTGTTCCATATTTTCTATTTATAAATGTCGCAGAAGTATATTTTTTTGATAATCATAATATCACTTGCTATTGCATTAGTAATTCAAACGTAAATGTGATTTATAAATTCTACACCTTGAGATGCTCCCCCTTATTTAAAGTCTGAAGTCTGAAGTCTGTTGTCCACTGTACGCTATTCCGCAAATGTCCAATAGGTGGACAAAACTACATTGGAAATCTTAACGATGGATTAACCGTTAGAAACAGACTCATCAGAGGGAGATTCTCATAATATGAAAACACTTATGTATTGCACAGTGCTCAAAAGGGAAACATTTACATCAACATTTTATTGTGTACAGTATTTAAACATTTCATGTTCATTCATAAAAGTACATGTAATAGTACATGTAAAAATTACTTTCTATAACTCTCTCTAAACTAAATTCAGTCTCCAATGTCTTTATCTACACATTTTCTTCTGGGATGTGAAAACTATACCCATACTACTCAGGTATATTTGATGTTTCTGTTGCTTTATTACTAGTTTTGCCTGTTCAATTTCCAGCATTTTCTTCTCCACCTCTAACCTTTCTTTATCCACTTTCAAGATTTTTCTCTGTATTTCCAGCAAGTCCTCACCATATGAATCTTTAGAGTTCTTCTTTTCTCTTGTCTGCGTATTCTTGGCACCAGTGGAGTCTAAATGTATATGTACGTATGAGAAAATAACTAAAGCAATATATATGGTATAAGCTCTCAAATTATAGAGTACTTTAATAGTATACCAGTTTTCACAAGCAAACAAGTACTTAGCTGCAGAACTGTAGCGTTTTGGTTTTATATATTAGTCTTTTACCAAATGTTTAAAGTCTAATATATAAAACCATATCGCTAAAGTTCTGCATCTAACAAGTACTACATGTATGTAACCCCCCCCCCCCCCCCCCCCCCCCCCCCTCCAGCTTAACTGCTTTACACCTGCTGGATTTTTTTTTTTATTGAGGTGTGCATTATCTTTATCTTATTTATATAGCATATATAACAATGTACAAGCAACCAAAAAAGGTTGTATTGTTTTTGTATAATTTACCTGAGGAATTACTTGCTGAGGCCAATACTGTCTGTGATACTTCGGGGGGATGCAGTGAGGTACTACTAGTAGTTTGTGGAATGCTAGAATCCGTAGATATAGGGGTTTCCTCCGTATCTAGTCCTCCTAAGACCCCGTCTATTGGCGTGTCCCCAATGATGGCCACTACTGTGTCCTCCATACTCGTTTTTTGCAATTATTTGTTGTCACATTAGATAACTTTGCAAACAAAACGGTTTTATTTTTCTCCACTTCTTTGAGCAGAGTTTGCAGCTCCGCATCCGTGAAATTAGGATTTCTTTTACGGTTCATCGTCTACGAAAGTCCTATGCTTATAACCGAGAATCAGAACAAGTACACGGGGTGGCCCGTGAAGTTTCATACATGAACGAGTTCATAGTTACAATTGGTCAGTAGGAAACTATATCATCTACATGTGGCGGATCTACTCAAACACAGAATGATATACCGCAATTACATGTGACTTACATCTAAATCAGTTAACTTTGAAAATTATGTCAGTTCAACGGCAGATAATAATTAACAACACTCTTCGCTAGATATAGCATAAATTAGTTTAAAATATTAAAAAAATTAATCGAAATCTATTGTTTAACAGTTTGTACTATTAACACAAAGAATATATTAGAATCCGACAAAGATTAAGATATCGTAACTTAGGATCTGTCTGAGATAGCTTTAATTTACATGATAAGATATGTCTTAAGATCATCTTAAGATCTGTCTTAAGATATATCCTAAGACATATCTTAAGACAAATCTTAAGATTTCTTTGTAAACATAGCCACAGAGGTACTACCGGGGTATTTATAAAAGTTTGATTGCCCAATGCATCCCCGCCCTACCCCTCGAAGGTCATAATTTGAAAGTATTCCTTTGATAAACTTTCTTTGATAACCCATTGCGTCCCTGATATATATACCCCTGCAGGCATGTTTACGAAGCTATCTTAGGACTAAGAAACGTCTTAAGATATACTTACGACAATTCTTAAGACTAAGTGGGGTTTTCGAAAGTATCGTAACTTACGAAAGTTCTTAAGAATTATCATAAAGTTACGACAGCTTTAGACATATCTTAAGTCTATCGTAAGTAGAAATAGCTGCGTCCATGTTGTTGCTGGCTCGACGAAATCGTCGTATCAGACGTGATTGAGTATTAAGAGATATAGGAAGAATTCGAAAGACTGATTACTAGTGCCGTGATGAAAAATTACACGATTTTTAAATGTTCATATTCCTAATAATTACCGATTTGTTTTATAGTTATTTTTGATGCTATTTGTGATAATTTTATGAAAGCTTTCTGATCCTGTATTTGTTTAGCAAAATATCTTACATTCCATGGGAACCATTTTGTATTTAATCAAATTATCAATTGGTGTTAAACAGAGTTAATCCCATAAAGTAATTTTCACACCTTGACCACGACAAGGATTTACGGGTGATTTTTATAACAACGCTGTTAATGTGACATGTTTATTTAATTGTCCATCTATAGAATGTCACTCTTTTATCTTATCTCTTTGTGTGACACTTAATTTCTTCTTTGTGTTTAATTTGTTTTACTCAAACTTGTTATTTGTTAGTCAGTTGGAGACGGACAGTCGTGCCGTCAAGACCAAACTGTAGTCCGAAAGAAATACTAAAATAAATCCCGAAAATATCCTAAGTTGTTTTGAGCATCTT
This sequence comes from Saccostrea glomerata, assembly GCA_003671525.1. Classification (NCBI taxonomy): domain Eukaryota; kingdom Metazoa; phylum Mollusca; class Bivalvia; order Ostreida; family Ostreidae; genus Saccostrea; species Saccostrea glomerata. The sequence goes on from PRKT01000031.1 coordinate 2,098,106, forward strand.
TATTTCTGCCTATAAGGTAAAACGGTTTCCCCTTATCAAACGCTTTGGAAGCATTGGGATAAGAAGCGCCATAGGCCGAGTTGGAAATACGTTTGTCGTGTACTCATTATTTGAATTTCAAATTAAATAATTAGTAAACGACACTAGTATGTCGGGACCGTTAATGACAGCTGTAAAAATTGTATACCACTGTAATAGATTTCGTTAAATAAAATGTTTGATAAGACTATTAATTTTTGTTGATGTGCTTATCAAAACAAATATTTACAGTTCGACTGATTAATGATATTGCGCACTATTTACTATTTCATTTAAAAGAGGTATTCATTTTTAAGCCCCCCCCCCCGAACCCTCAACGCTATCTAAACTAACATGGATTTTTTTGTATTGTGTATCTATCAGGTGGTTTCTACAGATGTTGAATTATTACACAGTTATTAATGTACTGCATTTACACATGACACGGACGTAGCATCGATTTTGAAAGGGGGAGGCGGTAGAAAAAGAATCCAACCAACATAGAAAAACAATCTAACTTACATTTGAAAAAAACTTGACCTCGAAAATTTTGTAGCTCGAAAATCCACAGACACCTGACGTTACTTTATTTTTCTTTAAATAAAAAAAATATAACCCTACCTAATAATAATATATTTACCTAATAATAATATATTTTTAGGTAGGGGTATATTTTTTTTATTAAAAGAAAAATAAGTTACATCAGGTGCACGTGCAAAAATCTTATTTCGTGCTGGGGAGAAGGGGGGCTAGGTTCCAACTTTTTTCAGTGCCAAATTTTACTCATACGCTACTAGATTACCCTTATTTTACTATACAACACAAAAAGGGGGAAGGGGCGATCTTTCAATGAACATTTTCAATGGCTCAGTGTAAAGAGTATGTTTGGACCTCCCTTTCCCCTTGTTCAATTACATGCCTGTATGCA
>PRKT01000031.1:2099802-2117100 GCA_003671525.1 Saccostrea glomerata
TAAACTATCATGGATTTTTTTGTATTGTGTATCTATCAGGTGGTTTCTACAGATGTTGAATTATTACACAGTTATTAATGTACTGCATTTACACATGACACGGACGTAGCATCGATTTTGAAAGGGGGAGGCGGTAGAAAAAGAATCCAACCAACATAGAAAAACAATCTAACTTACATTTGAAAAAAACTTGACATTGAAAATTTTGTAGCTCGAAAATCCACAGACACCTGACGTTACTTTATTTTTCTTTAAATAAAAAAAATATAACCCTACCTAATAATAATATATTTACCTAATAATAATATATTTTTAGGTAGGGGTATATTTTTTTTATTAAAAGAAAAATAAGTTACATCAGGTGCACGTGCAAAAATCTTTCTTTCGTGCTGGGGAGAAGGGAGACTAGGTTCCAACTTTTTTCAGTGCAAAATTTTACTCATACGCCCACTAGATTACCCTTATTTTACTATACAACACAAAAAGGGGGAAGGGGCGATCTTTCAATGAACATTTTCAATGGCTCAGTGTAAAGAGTATGTTTGGACCTCCCTTTCCCCTTGTTCAATTACATGCCTGTATGCATTTACTTTCCAAGAATACCGGGTGATTCCCCGTCTGCCAACATTACCTCCTTGACTTTAGCATTAGCACCAGCTTCCATTCAAGCATATAAGCGGACATGGTCTATTTATAAAAATGTTGAAAACAAATCAGTAACGATCCTCCATTGTCTAAAGGGACTTTGGCATTATTTATCTCTAATTTATATGTTAAAGGTTATTCAGCCTCCTCTATTGTGTCATTTATTTCATAAAAAGCTAATATACATAAAATTAATAACTTAGCTGACAATACGTCATGTTTTTTGGTTTAAAACTATTACGTTTCTGTCGCAAAACAAGACCACCAGCGGATATTCGTTTACCAATAACTATAGCACCGAGTTAACACACAATTTGTGACGCATTAGAACATACAGTATCTAACATTTACGTATAAAAAGAGTTCTATTTCAGTCAATGTTTTTATTGGCTTTCCATGGCTTTTCAGAATAGGAGAGATAAAAAAACATAATTTCACGGATTTCATCCTTCTTCATCAAAGTTTTATAGTTTTCACTATAGTTAATCAAAGTTCCAAAGTTTTTACGATAGTTAATCAAAGTTCCAAAGTTTTCATCATAGTAAATCAAAGTTCCAAAGTTATTACTATAATAATTCAAAGTTCCAAAGTTTTCACTATTGTAAATCAAAGTTCCAAAGTTATTGCTTTAGTAAATCAAAGTTCCCAAGTGTTTCAATATAGTAAATCAAAGTTCCAAAGTTTTTACTTTGGTACTATAGTTAACCATGGTGAACTATAGTTAACTATAATAGTATTTTTAGGTCACCTGAGCCTTTTGTTATCTGTTTTCGTCCGACGTCGTCCGTCGTACGTCGTTCGTAAACTTGTGAACATTTTTATCTTCTCTGGAACCACTGAACCAATTTCAACCAAATTTGGTATACAGCATCTATGGGTGAAGGGGAACAAAAATTGTGAATTTTATGGACCCTGCCCCCCCCTGGGGCCTGAGGTTGGGGCCAAAAGCACTAAAATTAATGAAATCTTTAAAAATCTTCTTCTTTACTCCTAGACATCAAGCAGTCAAACTCTTGGTATGAATGTAATGAGCATTGAGTCCTCTACCAAAATTGTGAAATTCATGGCCCCAGGGTCAGGGGTTCTAGTGCTAGGGCGGGGCTATATAGATTATATAGTGAAAATGCATTATTTCTTTGAAAATCTTCTTCTCTGCTCCTGGTTATTAAATAAACTAACGAAGTACAAAGTTATATTGAGCAAGAGTGTCTTTCAAAATTGTGAATTTTATTGCCCCAGGGTCGGGGGTTCTGGTGTTAGGGCGGGGCTCTATTGATTATATAGTGAAAATGCATTATTCTTTGAAAATCTTCTCTGCTTCTAGGTATTAAATAAACTAACTAAGTATATATTTATAATGAGCAAGAGTGCCTCAACCAAATTAGTGAATTTCATGGCCCCAGTGTCAGGGGTTTTGCCATTTGGTATAGGGGGGGGGGGCCCTTTTGATTATAGAGTGAAAATACATTAAATCTGATACATTGATATTCTTTTCCTTTGCTCCAGGGTATTATGTCAGTGTTCTAAGTATATATATTTATGATGAAAAAAGGTGCACGTAGCAAATTGTTTATTTCATGCCCCCTGGGTCAGGGGTATCGGGGGGGAGGGGGGTGTATACATATTCTGAAAACAAGAGGCCCACGGGCCTTATAGGTCACCTGAGTATCATGTAACAACTTTCCAGCGATTGTATTTGGTTCGTGTTTTAAGCCAAAAGCCATGAAATTCACAAATTTTGAAAGAGGCACCATTGCTTATCAAAGGGCAGATTTCAAAGCATTAATTTATTTTTAGTCAAAGTACCCCCCTGGTACCCCTGACCCAGCGGCCCTGAAATTATCTATTTTGAAAGAGGCCCCTTTCTTCATTATAAGGCAAGCTTTTTTGTTTAGGTTTAGTTATGAACATGAGAATAAAAAAGTCCCGAAGGAGAAGGAAATAAAAATGTTTTTGATAAATCAATTATTAACATTTGTACATTCTTTTTTTTATGCTGTCCTAATAGTCTCCTTACCACTGGACACATAATGCTTACAAATAGGAAAAGTAGAACATTTTATTGCTTATTTCATCAGCTGCCAGTTTGGGCCAGTTATATAACTTTTGTGATGTTGATCAAGTTATATTTTAAAAAATCAACTTTTAAAAGTCTTTCAATATATCTTCTTTTTTAGCCGGGCTTATTGCTCAAAGAGCAATTGCCGGCTTATGTGATCCTGTTCAATGCAGGATTTTGACCCCATAGTCGCCATTTTAAAGTTACGTGCAAAAATATAGTTCTTACTCTCAACCGCTTTTGAGATAATACAAACGCTAAATAAAGCGACAAAAATAAAACGAAAGTTTTATTTATGTAAAATAAACATTAGTAGTAATGACTTTGAAAACTTCATAAGTCAAAGTACATAGTTCATTAGCGTAAGGAATTTTCATAATCAGTGTTACCGTAGTTCTCTACACATACGAGGTAAAGCAGGAGAGGGTACCAGACTGGCCTGTTTGTTTACATTCAGCTGCGGTACCAGATTAATTCTGATTCTGACAAAATCGGACCGTGGCATAAGGATTGAAAAACTCACTGTCAGTGTCTTATCATTTATATTGATAGTTTTAAAATAATTTATTCATCAGAATATAAACGTGATTCAAGTAAGAAATCCATTCTACTCTGTAAATGAGCCCGGCTCTCTGTACTTCTGAGTACTTTGATTTTTAATATGTTTTAGGTGAATGTGTAGACATTGTTCTAAAATTTACTTGATGCCCAAAATTATAATTCCTATCATAAAACAGACAAGGAGTATTGCGGAGTAGGGTGAAAATTTTTTCAATTGAGTGTAAAATAATTTTTCTGGCTGATACAAATGATACTACAAGCCTGTATATATTTGTATATTCTTGCCTTTTAATAGTTGATTTTTTTTTTATTTCTTCAGGTTATTGTTTATTTCTTCCTAAAATAGACTTCACTTCTCCCATAGTTTTATTCATTACATCTGATGCATAAGCAACCCTTTTCTAAAGAATGGTGCTTAAGGAGCTATAACAGAGACCTAAACAATGTCGCTGGCAATATGCAATAGCTACCACGGGCAGTTTAAAACCTTGGGGAGGAAAGTTACTTTTGAAACGAATACATGATTATCTCACCAGCATGTCATTGTGCACTGCAACAAAGTCGTCAGCATTTTATTTGTCCTTTGAACGGGTGAAACGTTTTGAATGGCACTCTTATCGATGAATTTTACACTAAACCAAGCTATCTTTTCAGATCTAGCCTTATTTACCCGCCGTTTCATCGTAAAACCGGAAGTGCGAGTTCGTAAATTTGAAATCTCGATCCCGACTCAAATTTGACTTTGGAAAGAATTTTTTTTTCATTTATTTCTGAAAATTCGAAACCTTGAGCGGAGGGTTTGTAAAACTGAAAATAAAATAAATCCTGGCCTTAAATATGTTATTAGATCATTAGCATATTAACCAGGAGCAAAGGATAAGATGCTCAAAGAATTCATGCATTTCATTAATCATTAGAGCCCCACCCTAAAACGCACTAAACCAAGCTATCTTCTCAGATCTAGCCTTATTTACCCGCCGTTTCATCGTAAAACCGGAAGTGCGAGTTGGTAAATTTGAAATCTCGATCCCGACTCAAATCTGACATTGGAAAGAATTTTTTTCATTTATTTCTGAAAATTCGAAACCTTGAGCGGAGGGTTTGTAAAACTGAAAATAAAATAAATCCTGGCCTTAAATATGTTATTAGATCATTAGCATATTAACCAGGAGCAAAGGATAAGATGCTCAAAGAATTCATGCATTTCATTAATCATTAGAGCCCCACCCTAAAACAAGAACCCCTGACCCTGGGGCCATTAAATTCACAATTTTGGTAGAGGCACTCTTGTTCATCATAACTATGCACTTAAAATACTATTTAATACCCAGGAGCAGAGAAGAAAATTTTCGCTATGCACTTAGATAAACTATTTTATACCCAGGAGCAGAGAAGAAAATTTTCAAAGAATTCCATTTATTTTCACTATATAATCAATAGAGCCCCGCCCTAACACCAGAACCCCTGACCCTGGGGCCATAAAATTCACAATTTTGGTAGAGGCACTCTTGCTCATCATAACTTTGCACTTAGTTTGTCTATTGAACATTAAAACATCTTACATGGCATGGACATATTTTGATTAATCATTAAATGTAACTAGTTGAGTTGTTTTTCAATGAGAATTAAACATATTTGTGATTTGCTTTCTGATTTGTTTTTTTTTTTCATCATAAATATTGATGTTTTTGACTTTTTAAAGAGGAAATTTCAGCCATATTTGGCCAAAAACAGTTTTACTGTTGCCATGGAAACCAGACGCTGATTTGATGAAAATTTATTTTATTTTTCAGAGTGTATTGGCATACTCTACCAACATGCAAAGTTTGAAAAAATTCGGAAACCCCCCATGAATCACCCTCTGCATGATTTTTACACGGAGCCGTACTTAAAACTGCAGCAAAAGATTATTCTCAGAAAAAATGAGTCCCCTCCTTCTGCATCTAGAGGAACATTTTTCTATATTAATTTAAAATATTTATTTAATTCCTACTTCCTAAAGTTAGGTACTTCTGCAGATGGTCCAAAAATGGTATAGCTAATGTTCGCTGGAATATTCCTTACATGTTACTTGTGCATGGATGTTCGGAGCCCTTAGACGGGGTTGTGAGGGCAAATACGCCAAAATCTATAGATCTAGCGAGCAGAAAGGACAGCGATTTTTAAAAATATTTTTCAAATGATTAGACGTATAAATGTCTATATAACAGAAAAGCTACTCTCTCTCTCTCTCTCTCTCCAAAAATAAAGGGGGGAGGTCAAACCCCCGTACACCCCCTATCTGGTCTGCCAATGCTTTAATATAATATGGATCAATTTTCATTTATTATAAGTTAATTAAAAGGAATCAATAAATACACACTTAAACAATTCATATGCATATATTTATATTATACTGGTACATGGAACACCAAAGCGATTATACTTATCAAGTTGACCAATATTTTTTTTATTTTTCTATACGTGTGATTCGTCCGTACGTTTCGTCAGTTACACAGCTAATCACAAGGTAAACAAGTTTACCGTTCGTTAAACCGATATTCGTTCGTTACGTGTTTGGTGTTCTCTATCACGTGGTCTAGGCAGTCACGTGACATCTTCTGTTATGCTTTTTTTCGAGCATTACATTTTTTACCATTCAAGAATTCTTTTGTATACCATAACCAAGAACAGTTTGTTTGTCAAAAATGACTTAATCTTGGATAAAGGATGGATATAAATTTATTTTCCCAGAAAGTACATGTTGACCACCACAAACCGAATCCGCTGTCTTAGGAACGTCATTTATCATGAAATTATCCATTTCGGATAAACCGGTCACGGTAGCCTAGTGGTAGAGCGTTCGCTTCGTGATCGGGAGGCCCGGGTTCGATTCTCGATCGCGGCGCCGCGTCATACCTAAGACGTAAACAAAGGTAGTGACTGTTCCTTCGCCAAGCGCTCGGCACTAGAAGTGAAAGTCACGGGTCTTTCGGATATGACCTTAAAAACGTAGGTCCCGTGTCACGGTAGGCGTTGGCACGATAAAGAACCCTCACTGCTCAATGGCCCTGAGTGCCGAGTATAGGTCTAAATTTGAAGCCCTTCACCGGCATCGGTGACGTCTCCATATGAGTGAAAAATTCTCAAGAGGGACGTTAAACAATATACAATCAATCAATCCATTTCGGATAAAGAATGGACGCGTTATTTTCATTAGATATTATATGTTTAAAATCTAAAGTAAACGATAATTTAGGGATTTAAAATTAATAAATTAGCTTTTTACGTCACCTGAGTAAACTCGGATGACCTATTGCCATCCGTTTTCGTCCGTCGTCGTGCGTTGTGCGTTAACATTTGAACATTTTCAGCTTCTTCTCTGCAACCACTGAACCAATTTCAACCAAATTTGGCACAAAGCATCTATGGGTGAAGGGGAACAAAAATTGTGAATTTCATGATCCCTGCTCCCTAGGGGCCTGAGGGGTGGGGCCAAAACCACTAAAATTAATGCAATCTTTAAAAATCTTCTTCTTTACTCCTGGACATCAAGCAGGCAAACTGTTTGCATGATTGTAATCAGCAATGAGTCCTCTACCAAAATTGTTAAATTCATGGCCCTGGGGCCAGGGGTTCTAGTGCTAGGGCGGGGCTAATAAGTAGGTAGTGAAAATGCATTATTTCTTTAAAAATCTTCTTCTCTGCTCCAGGGTATTAAATAAACCAACTAAGTAAATAGTTGTGATGAACTAGAGTGCCTCTACCAAAATTGTGAATTTTATGGCCCCAGGGTCAGGGGTTGGAACATATTTTATTGTTTTGATTTTATAACAAAAGGATTGGACACAAGTTCTTAAAAACTTAGAACGTCCTCTCCTTAGCTCCTGCTCCTGGTGATGAGCAAGAGTGCCTCTACCAAAATTGTGAATTTTATGATCCCAGGGTCAGGGGTTCTAGTGTTAGGGCGGGGCTCTATTGATTACATTGTGAAAAAACATAAATTCTTTGAAAATCTTCTTCTCTGCTCCTGGGTATTAAATAAACTAACTAAGTATATAGTTATGATGAGCAAGAGTGCATCTTCCCAAATTGTGTATTTTATGGCTCAAGGGTCAGGGATTCTGGTGTAAGGGCGGTGCTCTATTGATTATATTGTGAAAATACATGAATTCTTTGAAAATCTTCTTCTCTGCTCCTGGGTATTAAATAAACTAACTAAGTACATAGTTATGATGAGCAAGAGTGCATCTACCCAAATTGTGAATTTTATGCCCCAGGGTCAGGTGTTCTGGTGTTAGGGCGGGGCTCTATAGATTATGTAGTGAAAATACATGAATTTTTTGAAAATCTTCTTCTCTGCTCCTACATGTAGGTATTAAATAAACTAACTAAGTACATAGTTATGATGAGCAAGAATGCCTTTTCCAAAATTGTGAATTTTATAGCCCCGGGGTCAGGGGTTCTGGTGTAAGGGCGGGGCTCTATTGATTATATAGTGAAAAAACATGAATTCTTTGAAAAACTTCTTCTCTGCTCCTGGGTATTAAATAAACTTACTAAGTATATAGTTATGATGAGCAAGAGTGCATATACCCAAATTGTGAATTTTATGGCCCAAGGGTCAGGGATTCTGGTGTAAGGGCGGTGCTCTATTGATTATATAGTGAAAATACATGAATTCTTTGAAAATCTTCTTCTCTGCTCCTGGGTATTAAATAGACTAACAAAGTGCATAGTTATGATGAGCAAGAGTGCCTCTACCAAAATTGTGAATTTTATGATCCCAGGGTCAGGGGTTCTGGTGTTAGGGTGGGGCTCTATTGATTATATAGTGAAAATGCATTATTTCTTTGAAAATCTTCCTCTCTGCTCCTGGGTATTAAATAAACTAACTATGTACATAGTTATGATGAGCAAGAGTCCATCTACCCAAATTGTGAATTTCATGCCCCAGGGTCAGGTGTTCTGGTGTGAGGGCGGGGCTCTTTAGATTATGTAGTGAAAATACATGATTTTTTTGAAAATCTTCTTCTCTGCTCCTAGGTATTAAATAAACTAACAAAGTACATAGTTATAATGAGCAAGAATGCCTCTTCCATAATTGTGAATTTTATAGCCCCAGGGTTAGGGGTTCTGTTGTTAGGGCGGGCTCTATTGATTATGCAGTGAAAATACATTAAATCTTTGAAAATTTTCTTCTCTGCTCCAGGGTATTAAGCAGATGAACTACCTATGTAGTTAAGATGGACAAGGGCCCTAATCTTCCAGAATTATGAATTTCAAGGCCCCGGGGTCAGGGGTACCATAGAGGGGGGCTGTACTTATATACTGAAAATGATTGAATGGTTTGAAATCTGCTCCTTGGTATCAATCAAATATCAAGGCCTAAGGGTCAGGGGTTCATGTTTGGTAGGGGCACTACTGATTATTGCTGAATATAACTGATTAGTTGAAATGCTTTTTTTGTACCCCTACCCTGTGTATGGGTATTAAGTAAACAAACTAATCAACTGCTAAGTGTATTGTTATGATGATCAATGATGCCTCTTTCAAAATTGTGAATGCCATAGCATCTGGCTTAAAACATGAATCAAATTCAATCACTGGAAAGTTGTTGCATAATGCTCAGGTGACCTATAAGGCCCATGGACCTCTTGTTAGATATTCAGCTATTTTTTAGCCCTTACTTGGCGATCTTTCATAATTTATTGTTCAACTAGGCACATATTTCTTCTCCAGCTTGATTTCACTGGGCAACAGAACAAAATTAATGTCATTTTTAAATATCCATCTTCCTTAACTTAAACAATCCATCTGCAGATGGTTTGATCATATAAATATAACCAATCTTGACTGTTGTTCTTGAGGAAAAGCTCCTTTATGAAACTTGAATTCGCTAACTCAGAGGGTAATGATTTCTTAACTACATGTACCTGAGGATACTCCAAGTAAATATGACGAATCATAACTTTGTTCTTGAAAAGATGATTTTTAAAGATGTTTCCAATCTGTACAAAGACGTACTAATTCAAAAGGTTTGGTTGCCCCGCTACACTTCCTGATCATTATTCCATGAAAATATTACCAATTATCAATGGCGTTGTTGTTCTTTAAGAATTTTTCGAAAGTATTCCTTTGCTAAACTTAGATATCCCACTGCATCCGTGTCCTACCCCTGGAGGTCATTAATTGAACAAACTTGAGGATACTTCCTCAATAATAATTTCGCATATTCCATTAATTTCTAAATTGAAAAAAAAGTTTTAATTTTTCAAAAGTTTGCAAATTCTTCCTGTCCTTACGTCAAATGTTGCCTAATGTTTTAAGCTGGACGGACCATGAACAATATAAAGTGAAGCCTGTCTAATCCGACATGTAAGCGGGAGACAACATTCGCATCCGAATAGAGAAGGTACCGGATAAAACAGTGTAAAGATCACTGGAAATTTAAACATGGGTCGGAAAATGAACGTGAACAATGAAACATTACCCGGGTATTCGACAGTTTCAGTGTATAAGTAAATACAAAAATCGATTCCGACACAAACGGTTAATTTAGATGAAGTGATTCCTTGTGTGTTTGCAGTACTTGAGGAAGACGGGATGTCCTTAGCAAAAGAAAGGTAACTAAAATTAGAATAGTTACATTTCCAGAGATATGTCTACTCTTTATTTAATACTTTGTAATAATTTTTTCTCCCAATATTGTAAGAAATTTCAAGGGTATTCTATTTATGTAGATAACTTGAATTTAACATATTTATTTTACATTTTTGTCTTAGTTTATCGACATTACTGTGATCAAAATGTACATAGGGGGAAAGATAGCAATAAAAGAAGTTTCTAGAGGTAATGATAGTCATGCAATATCATATTTAGCTCTGTCTTATCTTTGACATTAGATAGATAAAAGGGTCTCAAAAGAATACAATATGAATTTACAAAAGAAATGTATTTATATTGTAATTGATACGATTCAATTACAGCTAATAGTTGACCAGGGTTTCCTTTTACAAACATCCTTATGATATGTCTGTTGCTACACCAAAAATTATATGATGAGTAGTTGATGCTAATAGAATTCTAATATAATTTTAAGAATATGAAATTTCTTAAGCAAAATAAACATGAATGAAATCAAGACATTAATTTAGACTCTTTGATTGGAAAATAATTTTAAACAATGGCATCGTTAAACAAGTGGAGCATCCCCTCGCAAAGAGCATACATGTATCTATAAATCGAGACGACACTCCACATCGATTCAGATTCAAATGAAAGAAAAAGTGAGCAAGCTTTCATACCCTACGCTCTCCCAAAAGTCGAAGTGCTGAAATTCCCGGCAAAAATTTAAAAGGAATCGAATAATATTCCTGGTAATATGCATCTACACATTGTGTCCTAACTACATGTATATGCAAAGTTTGACGAAATTGTGTGCTGCGGTTTATGAGGAGAAGCGCCGACAATCTATTCATCTCCATATCCAAGATATGGCCAAAAATCAAAGTGTAAAAGTGCGGAAATTCCCGGAAGAAATAAAGAAATCGGAATTTCCTGGTAATATGCACATTTACACATTGTGTCCTAAATATCTGCAAAGTTTGACGAATTTCTTATACAAATAAAGCAAGGAAAAAAAAGTAAACTGCAATTCTATTTTTAAAAAAACACTTTAAAATTGTGTCTACGAAAAAGTTTCAAATTGCTTTGCATAGTATTTATTTGACCTTCCTGCACTGACAAAGTGTGATTTTTCTTGCATTGAAAATTTAATAAACAAGAAAATTATTAGAAAGTCTTTTGTTGTTGAACTTTTGCTAAAGAAGAAGGTGCTGTTTCAATACAAATTCAGCCCTATATTTTTCAAAAATATGAAAGTGATATAAGAAATTAAAATTCATTCGTTCTGAATTGTAGAAATTCTCTGCAGTAAGAATACACAAATGGTTTTTCTCATATGACCTCTGAAATGCTAATTGTGACATCATTAACTTATGCATTTTCCCGTATTTTCTCAAAAAGTTGCAGAAGACACCAATTTTCAGTGGAATTTTCTTTCAGAAATCATACTCTGCCACCGTCGCCCGGAAAGATTTTGAGATACGTGATTTTTCATAGCAGTTTACACAATATATCCAAAAATTAAAGCGGGCGACTGTGGCAGACACTATTTTCCAAAGGGAAATTAGCAGAAAAACGAGTCATTTTGAAGCTCTTTCGCATTAAGCTTAAAAATATACCAAATTAATGACGTCATATTTCAAGAACAGTCCTTCTTCATGCCATAATCTTTAGTGATTTACCATATTCATCAACTTAACTATTGTTAAAGCCAATTTTATAACTTTTTAAGCACATTAAATTTTTAGGGCACAATAAAGCTCAAACCGTATCATCTTCTTTAAGCAGATAGGTCAAAGTTATCTTAACTATTCAGAAAAGAACATCAAAAGTGGGGTATATGATTTAAATTTTAGATACCACTAAAAGTGTTATTTTATATCAAAATTGGCTCAATTTTTTCCTTGATTTTCAGAATATATTTATACTATATTAGTCTCAATTCCTTGAAAGAATTCATAATAAATAATTAAAATGATATTTTAAAACCATAATACACATGTAACATATTTCACAGTTCCATTCATTTTTTTTTTTAGAATACAATTAAAATAATTTTGGATGTAACTGTACATAATAATTCAAAGTTATAATACAATATTATACAACAATGCTGTTTTGATATATACATGTATCAACATCTGACAATAAGGTATAGAGATTACACAGATAGAAATCATATTAGTATGTAGGTTTACTTGATAAATATTCGTTACGGAATATTAGGGCATGTTGGATATATTTTCCTAAACCAACTAAAGTAGATATGCGATTTGTATTAATTTTAATGCACTTGGCGATTTGCAATAATATTCATTTATATATTTCTTTCTTAGATTTAGATACCTATTGGAGAAGGAAATGAAATTCGTCTTCTATTTGATGAATATCCCCAACATCGCATATTCTATCATCTCTGCTCTTGCCTGGTACCTTCCGCATTCTATGTTAAGATAGTGCGACGAAATTCAAGTCTGTTGCGGAAAACATGCTTTTTTAAATTACTTTGAAAATGTTTTGTTAATTAGGGTTGCATTTTACAGAAATCAGATTGGACAATGTGCTTATGTAAAAAACATTTTGTCGAATTATCCATAAATGCATTGCACTCTTGGAGGTGTATATCTAAGATTCTGTTTTTATATATATGCACGAAATGAACAAAGTTTAATACTTGTTGATTCATCCAAAATTCTCCTAGACCCAACCCAAATAATTCAACTTTTACGTCACGCGCCCACTTTATACTTGTAATTGTTCCCGACCGATTCTCTTCATTATGTCGCAGGTATTCGTATGAAGATTTTGAAATGCAGCTTTCTGTTTTCAATAGTTTACACAAGAACTTCATGCTTTTAAGATTTCTTTGTATAATAAGTTGATATCGCCCCAGTTCTCTATAAATCATATAAGTGCATGCATTGCGCCTAACACCAAGGGTGATTTTAAAAAAGGATAAATGCAGTCTTTCAATTTCTGGAGATTTGTGAACACCCCAGATTTCACTACCATACGATAAAACGCCGCCAACATATGTATCAAAGAGCTGGCAGCGCTTTTTTTTTATTACGCCAAATGTAATAACAAACCGAAATGTAATAAACCAGAGGTACTACCGGGGTATTTATAAAAGTTTGATTGCCCAATGCATCCCCGCCCTACCCCTCGAAGGTCATAATTTGAAAGTATTCCTTTGATAAACTTTCTTTGATAACCCATTGCGTCCCTGACATATATACCCCTGGAATTTATCATTGATACTTTCACATAAATAACTTCGCATATTCCATTGAGTACTTAACGTCAAATGTTTACTGATGCTTTAATTTTGACGTCCATGAACAGTATATAGTGAGACCTGTCTAATCCGACATGTGAGTGGGAGACAACAATTGCATCGGAATAGACAAGTTACCGGATAAAACAGTGTAAAGAACACTGGAAATTTAAACATGGGTCGGAAAATGAACGTGAACAATGAAACATTACCCGGGGATTAGACAGTTTCAGTGTATAATTTTAAAAAAAATTCGATTCCGCCAAAACCCGGTTAATTTAGATGTCGTGATCCCTTATGTGTCTGCAGTACTTGTGGAAGACGGGAAGTCTTCAGCAAAAGAAAGGTAACTAAAATGAGAATTAACCGTAACGTTTCCAGAGAGAAGTCTACTCTTTATTTAATATTTTGTAATAATTTTTTCTCCCAATATTGTAAGAAATTTCAAGGGTATTCTATTTATGTAGATAACTTGAATTTAACATATTTATTTTACATTTTTGTCTTAGTTTATCGACATTACTGTGATCAAAATGTACTTAGGGGGAAAGATAGCAATAAAAGAAGTTTCTAGAGGTAATGATAGTCATGCAATATCATATTTAGCTCTATCTTATCTTTGACATTAAATAGATAAAAGGGTCTCAAAAGAATACAGTATGAATTTACAAAAGAAATGTATTTATATTGTAATTGATACGATTCAATTACAGCTAATGGTTTACCAGAGTTTCCTTTTACCAACATCCTTATAATATGTCTGTTGCTACACCAAAAATTATCTGATGAGTAGATGATGCTAATAGAATTCTAATATAATTTAAAAAAGATGAAGTTTCTTAAGCAAAATAAACATGAATGATATCAAGACATTAATTTAGACTCTTTGATTGGAAAATAATTTTAAACAAGGGCATCGTAAAGTGGAGCATCCCCTCGCAAAGAGCATACATGAGGAGTAGCGCCGACAATCTATTCATCTCTTATTCAAGAAATGGCCAAAAATCAAAGTGTAAAAGTGCGGAAATTCCCGGAAAAAATAAAGGAATCGGAATTTCCTGGTAATATGCACATTTACACATTGTGTCCTAAATATCTGCAAAGTTTGACGAAACTCTGTGCAGCGGTTTATGAGAAGTTGCGCTGACAAAAAACAGGACTGACGGACTGACTGGCTGATGGACGGGTCAAAAACATTATACCTCACGCAACTTGTTGCTAAGTTAGGGTATAATTACGTCATTTTCGTGTCACACAAAGGACAACTAACCCACTCACAATTACACAAGCGTGTTATACATGTGTACGTTTCTTTATCCAATCTTGGGGAATAATATATAAATATTGCATGTAGTTGAGTGTAACATTGAAAATTTTCACCCCAAGAAATGGCCAAAAATCAAAGTGTAAAAGTGCGGAAATTCCCGGAAAAAATAAAGGAATCGGCTGCGCCTCGGTTGACAATGGTTTTCTTGGGGTGAAAATTTTCAATGTTACACTCAACTACATGCAATATTTATTATATTATACTGAATGTTTTATACAAATACATATTACAGTGAACCGTGCGCGCATAAATTCCGCGCAGTCGCTATTTTTTGTAATACCACCCGTCGTCAAGCAATGTTGACTGTTGCTACGCAGGAGGGCGTGGCTTCATTATTCAGCGGGTAGTAGTGTTTTTTATCAAATGTTTATCGACGAATCAGGTTCAAGTAATTTACATGAAAGTATAATATTAATAAAGAACACTGTCATAGGAAATACCGTCTTAGATGGAAAACATATTAATTACGCAATGTTATATTAAATATTTCTAAGAATCTGGCTAATATATGATGCCATGCAGAGGAAAAGTTTTATATCGTTTTAATAAAATAAATCTATTTCATTGAAAATCGCGTTCAACGTGTATCAGGTAGAAATGGAAATATGACATTTGTATTCACAAAGGAATGTACTAGTATGTCATTATCTTAAGCACATAGCTTCAGTCTATGAATTTCTAAAAAGACATCATGCAGTCGAGACCGTTTTATGACATGTAAGTTGAATTTATAATGATTAATCCATTTGATTGATGGTTGGTGATGTCTTGTTATATGGTTTTATGCCTTTTTGATTATTTTATTCGAGATATTTTTTTCTGAATAAATGCCGTAAAAATCAATAGCATTTCCGGATTGTTCTTATGAAAGGCGACGCAGTGTTGTAAAAAACCTTCTAGTCGTGCTATTCCTCTGTAAATGTGACTCTGAAAAACAGGAACATAGATTCAAGTCAATCCTTATCTTTATGAAGAACCAGCTTATATGGGATATCCAAATGTTTGGTCGATGTAAAATAGATCTAGAGAGCATATTTCTTTCGCATATGATACGACGAATATTTAGATTTTGCATTGATTTCATAAACTTATTCCGAAAGTCTGGACTTTATTATCAAATAAAATTTCATCTTTTACTGCAAAAAATCCAAAAAGCTGGCTAACTTTGTGCCGGAAATTGTGTTTATGAATATCTTCAATATATATTTACCAGCTTTCTTTATTATCATTACTTCATTTTACTTAATAATTTTTATGTATCACTTAAATTTTAGTGAGTTTTCTTCTTTTTTTTAAAGACTATGTTAAATTTCAGTATTGCAACCACTACGACGATTCCTTCAAAGGATAAATGATGTAAAAATATAATTGATCAACTTTTGAAGTACAAAATAGATCGTGTGTGCCATAAATTCTTAACGATAGTGTGATATGAACTGCTACTCAGATCAGTAGAAACCAGGATTGGCGTTGATTTCCACGAATATAATAGTAATACAATGTATTACAAAATTAAATACTGCAATACATTTCTTTGTTTTTAACGCTGAGGTCAAGTCGATCATTCAATATCCCTTGACTGATTTATGATCGACGGATTATATATCTACTTTATTGTTTCAACCGATTAATTTAGTATCAATTAGAATCGCAAGTTCCATGCCTCTCGAGCAAAACTGTCACCCTTATGGCAGATTAATTTGTCATGAGGTGTTTATAAACTTTCGTGTGGTTGTCATATTTACAATTATAATAACACCCACACAGTTGTAATAAGCGCGAGTGTGCTACTTTTTAAGAACTTATTCAAATTTTTTAGGTCACCTGAGTAAACTTAGGTGACCTATTGCTATCTGTTTTCGTCCGTCGTCGTGCGTTGTGCGTTAACATTTGAACATTTTCAGCTTCTTCTCTGCAACCACTGAACCAATTTCAACCAAATTTGGCATAAAGCATCTATGGGTGAAGGGGAACAAAAATTGTGAATTTCATGATCCCTGCCCCCCTGGGGCTTGAGGGGTGGGGCCAAAACCACTAAAATTAATGCAATCTTTAAAAATCTTCTTCTTTACTCCTGGACATCAAGCAGTCAAACTGTTTGCATGATTGTAATCAGCAATGAGTCTTCGTATGGGTGAAGGGGAACAAAAATTGTGAATTTCATGATCCCTGCCCCCCTGGGGCTTGAGGGGTGGGGCCAAAACCACTAAAATTAATGCAATCTTTAAAAATCTTCTTCTATACTCCTGGACATCAAACAGTCAAACTGTTTGCATGATTGTAATCAGCAATAAATCCTCTACCAAAATTGTGAAATTCATGGCCCTGGGGTCAGGGGTTCTAGTGCTAGGGCGGGTTAAAAAGTACGTAGTGAAAATGCATTATTTCTTTGAAAATCTTCTTCTCTGCTCCTAGGTATTAAATAAAACAACTAAGTACATAGTTATTATGGGCAAGAGTGTCTCTACCAAAATTGTGAATTTTATGGCCCCAGGGTCAGGGATTCTGGTGTTAGGGCGGGGCTCTATTGATTATATAGTGAAAATACATGAACTCTCTGAAAATCTTCTTCTCTGCTCCTGGGTATTAAATAAACTATTTAAGTGCATAGTTATGATGAGCAAGAGTGCCTCTACCAAAATTGTGAATTTTTTTGGTCCCAGGGTTAGGGGTTTAGGTGTTAGGGCGGGGTTGATTATATAGTGAAAATACATGAACTCTCTGAAAATCTTCTCCTCTGCTCCTGGGTATTAAATAAACTATTTAAGTGCATAGTTATGATGAGCAAGAGTGCCTCTACCAAAATTGTGAATTCTATGGCCC
>PRKT01000031.1:2117324-2131253 GCA_003671525.1 Saccostrea glomerata
AAAAAAAAAAAAAAAAAAAAAAAAAAGCCCTAGCCCATATCGTTAAAAAGTTATGGCAAAGGTTAATTTTTTTTCATAAGTAGGGAAATCTCAAAGGTCAAAGTATTAGGTATCCAATAAAAGTACTTCGCACAAAAAATTTACTAGTATATGTAAAGTAGGAAAGCCTTAGCCCTTGACGTTCAAAAATTATGGCCAAGGTCAAAAAATTTTTCATTAGTAGGTCAAACTCCAAGGTGAGGGTCACAAGGTCAACGTTGTTGGTATCCAATGAAAAGTCTTGCCACAAAAAAATACAGATATCAAATATGAAAGTCCTAGTATCTACTGTTCAAAAGTTATGGCCAAAGCAAAAGTTTGGAGTTTTGTGTAAAAGTGGATCAAATTCCAAGGTCAAAAGGTCAACTTTGGTGGTACCCAAAGAGAGGTCTTGTCACAAAGAATACACATGTGAAAGTCATAGCTCCACTAAATAAAAAGTTTAGGGCAAGGTAAATGTTTTTGTGACGGACTGACGGACAGACGAATGAGATGTAATAAATGAAAGTGAAGTTGAAAGGTGAAATAAGCAAATAAGATGACATAGCCATAATTCATGATGGGTGGACAAGAACCAAAACTGACAGATTTTTTACTATCACTAACCATTATATAAATGAGGAGTGGGATGTACGTAGTGTTGTAATAGAAACCAACAAACACAAAATAACGGGGAGTCACACTGCAGAAAATATACAGGCTTCGCTTCTTAAAACAAAAAATACTTTAAAATTGCCAGTGCCTATTGCCGTGTAGGGCTGGGTATTGGCCCGAGATTTTGTATTGCGATATATTGCAATATTTTTAACTGTATTGCAGTATGTATTGCAATATTTTCAAAAAAATTGAAATGACATTTTTCTTACTTTATTTACTTTAATTTACATGCAGAATGTACATAACTCTGATAAGTAACCAACACGAAAAAAAAAATCTTGTTGATTTCATTCAAGTTATTCTCTGAAATGTTCCCGCAAAACAACTTCTGTCTTACTGTTTGGCTTAGTAACAAACTTGCATAAGTCCATGTTTATTTTTAATGACAAAATTCCTTCATCTAAGCATATTGCCAGTATATCGATATTACAAAATCGTATTGCGATACGATATTTTTTGTCATTGTATCGCAATATATTGAAATATCGATATTATTGCCCAGCCCTATTGCCGTGACTGATAAAGCTGCAAACGAAAGGAAAGCTGTTGAGCTTCTTTAATTGCCAAGACTCGGTTGTTCTAGCGATAGAATTAACCTAATTGTGAAAAATACCCTAGCCCTCACTGAATTACCAAAAATCTTTGCCAAAGGAAGAAAATCGGTAACTTTCTTCCATCCGAGTTCAAGTGTAACAGATTTAAAATTGGCTAAGCAACAACTTCTCCTAGTTGAGGAACAGAAAGGACATCAAATTAATTATGGATTGTGCAACCCGATGGAATAGCACCTACAACTTGATAGAGATACTTTTTGAACAGACGACGGAAATAATGTCAGTTATTAGTACTGATACATGTAGCAGTTGTTCAAAGTCAGCTGCAAGCACACTTAAGTCTTAGGTATACAACTTTGATGAACGGTTCATGGTAGAAAAAAATGCTGCTCTACTTAAATTTTTTTGGTTGCTACAAATTGTATTTGTGGAGACAAATCGCCCACCATTCACAAGATTGTGCCTTTGTTGATGAAACTGTCAAAGAGCATAGGAATAGATCTTGATGACACTACTTTGATCAAGAAGATTACAGAGAAAATGCAGTTGGAGCTTCAATCAAGAGCCCAAGACAACGAGCTAGCCTTTATGGCTTGTATGTTGAACCCATGTACCAAAATCTTAGAATTATTGCCTGTTTAAGACCACCTTAATGCACATCAGATTCTACTGACAACTGCAATAGCAATGGAAACAAAGCCTATAATGGTTAAACAGGAGCAAGGACTTGATATGATGAAAGAGCCTGAGCTACCACGTTTAGAGTCAGACATAGATGTACTGGATATGGAGCCAGACTTACTACATAGCTATAGAATTGAACTGAAGCTAGAGCACAGCAAGTATAGAATAATGAATTTACAGCACGGCTAATGGAAGAAGAGCTGAGTCCAGGAAAATTTAATAAAAGAAAAATGTACATTTAGCAAAACATATGGTATTGCACTACTGCCGAGTGCAGAAAATTGATTGAGGTAGTAATCAAATAAGCGCCATCAGTATTCAATGCAGAGGGGACCACAGGGGATCCAGGGTTCCTTGTGTGTGGGTTGTGAACATATTGGAGCTGTTTCCCTCATCCCACGTAACACTAAACCGTTAGTAACGAAGATAATGTTGTCTTTACAATGATGTAAGTATTGAAAGAAATCAATAAAGCTACCACTTTTTCTGCCGCCTTAACACATTTCATCTTCCCAAACTTTTCAGTTCTTCTGTTTTTCTTTCTTTTTTTTCTCAACATATGCAATAAAGCAATGATCTTAATTCGTACCATCTGTGTTGATCTTGTTACCCTATGCAA
This sequence comes from Saccostrea glomerata, assembly GCA_003671525.1. Classification (NCBI taxonomy): domain Eukaryota; kingdom Metazoa; phylum Mollusca; class Bivalvia; order Ostreida; family Ostreidae; genus Saccostrea; species Saccostrea glomerata. The sequence continues at coordinate 2,119,878 of PRKT01000031.1, forward strand.
AACTCGGTTATATCAAAGTCACTTCATGGGACCTGTGAAATTATATCCGTAATTCGTCATATCCCTTTAAGGAATTCGTAAAAGTTATAGTTGGTGATCCAAACAAATTTTGTTATATCCGTGAATTTGGAATTTTAACATTCGTACTAAACGAGTTTTACTGTAGATGTGTCGCCTGCGGAGCACTTTACCCGGCGCCTGTCTTTCTGTCCGTCTGTCACACTTTGTATCTTAAGAACTGTTAAAGATATGAACTTGATATTTTGCACTTTTATTGCTTGGCACTATGGCATTTGTAAATTGCTATGATGATCGTCCTCGTGGTCCCTTTCCTTTGACCTACTTTACTGAAAAGTTAAAAGTGCCAATATAAGCATATTTTTGATATATGAGGGGTAATTCTGTGGTCTTTAGCGTGTGCACTGATTCAGTGATTGTCATAAAACATAATATATACATTTGTGGTATCTTTCCACTATACAAATATTCGGAGAGAAAATATCTTCAATTCTGTATGAAGTTTATCAAAGGTCAATACATGGCCGAATCACACGGCGCAATAATATCTACCGTTACTTATAAATATAAAATGACTTGCTTTTCATGTATAAAGATGAACAAAATAAGCAAGTGAAATAATTGTTTTATATACAACGTGAACAAATACTTCATACATTTTTGGCGATAGATTTAACCTGTGTACATAGAGAATATACCGATAGAAACTAGCCTTTGTTCACAAGTTGTATGTCACTTTTGTCAGCTGCACAGGAATATTACTGATTAGTTGAAATACATTTTTTGTTACCTTACCCTGCGTATGGGTATTAAGTAAACAAACTAAGCAACTGCTAAGTGTATTGTTATGATGATCAATGGTGCCTCTTTCAAAATTGTGAATGCCATAGCATCTGGCTTATAATATGAATCAAATTCAATCACTGGAAAGTTGTTGCATAATGCTCAGGTGACCTATAAGGCCCATGGGACTATTGTTTTTAAATAGGAAAGCAATCAGTTTAGTTGTTACCTTAAGTCTTGTGGTCTCTGAGTATTTTAAACAGTGAATTTGTTGAATCCAAAATACAAAATTCCAAGCCGAAAAACTATAACAAACAAATTCAAAGAATTGGGGTCTCCCGCTTTCGGTGTCGTTGTGGGTGAGATATCATTTTTTTTTTTACATATTGTGTTAAATACGAACGCACTATTAAAATGTGTTTGTGAAACATTAATGCCCCCGTAGGGTAACATAGCGAAGATTAGATTTAAATGCAAATTAAATATATTGATACCCAAAGTACGATCTTCTCACAAGAAATACGATTGTGAAAAATGAAAACCCTACCACTACCTATTCAAAGGTTATGGTCAAGAATAAGTTTTTGAAAGGTAGGTCAAACTCCAATGTCAAAGGCTCAAAGTTGTTGGTTTCTTAAGAAAGGTCTTGTACAAGTTTTATTTGTGTGGAGTATGAACGCCTTAGCTCTAACCGTTCAAGAAATGATTATGAGTCAAACTTCAAGGTCAAAGGGTCAAAGTTCTTGGTCTTATGAAAGTTCTTCTTACAAGAATTACATATGAAAAAAAAAATAAAGTAGGAAAGCCTTAGCCCTTGACGTTCAAAAATTATGGCCAAGGTCAAAAAATTTTTCATTAGTAGGTCAAACTCCAAGGTGAGGGTCACAAGGTCAACGTTGTTTGTATCCAATGAAAGGTCTTGCCACAAAAAAATACAGATATCAAATATGAAAGTCCTAGTATCTACTGTTCAAAAGTTATGGCCAAAGCAAAAGTTTGGAGTTTTTGTGTAAAAGTGGATCAAATTCCAAGGTCAAAAGGTCAACTTTGGTGGTACCCAAAGAGAGGTCTTGTCACAAAGAATACACATGTGAAAGTCATAGCTCCACTAAATAAAAAGTTTAGGGCAAGGTAAATGTTTTTGTGACGGACTGAAGGACAGACGAATGAGATGTAATAAATGAAAGTGAAGTTGAAAGGTGAAATAAGCAAATAAGATGACATAGCCATAATTCATGATGGGTGGACAAGAACCAAAACTAACAGATATTTTACTATCACTATCCATTATATAAATGAGGAGTGGGATATACGTAGTGTTGTAATAGAAACCAACAAACACAAAATAACGGGGAGTCACACTGTAGAAAATATACAGGCTTCGCTTCTTAAAACACAAAATACTTTCAAATTGCCAGTGCCTATTGCCGTGACTGATAAAGCTGCAAACGAAAGGAAAGCTGTTGAGCTTCTTTAATTGCCAAGACTCGGTTGTTCTAGCGATAGAATTAACCTAATTGTGAAAAATACCCAAGCCCTCACTGAATTACCAAAAATCTTTGCCAAAGGAAGAAAATCGGTAACTTTCTTCCATCCGAGTTCAAGTGTAACAGATTTAAAATTGGCTAAGCAACAACTTCTCCTAGTTGAGGAACAGAAAGGACATCAAATTAATTATGGATTGTGCAACCCGATGGAATAGCACCTACAACTTGATAGAGATACTTTTTGAACAGACGACGGAAATAATGTCAGTTATTAGTACTGATACATGTAGCAGTTGTTCAAAGTCAGCTGCAAGCACACTTAAGTCTTAGGTATACAACTTTGATGAACGGTTCATGGTAGAAAAAAATGCTGCTCTACTTAAATTTTTTTGGTTGCTACAAATTGTATTTGTGGAGACAAATCGCCCACCATTCACAAGATTGTGCCTTTGTTGATGAAACTGTCAAAGAGCATAGGAATAGATCTTGATGACACTACTTTGATCAAGAAGATTACAGAGAAAATGCAGTTGGAGCTTCAATCAAGAGCCCAAGACAACGAGCTAGCCTTTATGGCTTGTATGTTGAACCCATGTACCAAAATCTTAGAATTATTGCCTGTTTAAGACCACCTTAATGCACATCAGATTCTACTGACAACTGCAATAGCAATGATAACAAAGCCTATAATGGTTAAACAGGAGCAAGGACTTGATATGATGAAAGAGCCTGAGCTACCACGTTTAGAGTCAGACATAGATGTACTGGATATGGAGCCAGACTTACTACATAGCTATAGAATTGAACTGAAGCTAGAGCACAGCAAGTATAGAATAATGAATTTACAGCACGGCTAATGGAAGAAGAGCTGAGTCCAGAAACTGGACCACCTGACTAAAAAAAATTTAAACCCAGGTGACATAGATGAATGTTTACAAGATGTTATGTGTGTTTGAGCATCTTTAAAGCCAATGAGAGATGTCATTGAGCATACATGTATATATATTTGTATATATTTAAAATTTCTTATAATAAAGTGAGTGTTGCTTTTTTCTGGCTAACAAAGTGCTCTGTTGAATATTGTGGCCGATTGGTATCTTGTTTCATAGACAGTAAAAATCACACCTGCTTCAGTTAAAATTGACTCTGTGTTTTTTGGAAGAATTGCTTGCTCTGAAATGGTGAATAATCATTTTTTTTTTATCATTAATCAAAATCAAATGTTACTTATGGGGTTGTTTTAAATATCATTTGTAGTAAAATTGGTATATACTAGTACGAGATAATATTTAACCGATCGTTATTTAACAAAATTAAAGGGCTCGGGATTTGTTTTATTAATTTGAAGAAAACAAACAAAAAACGAAAGATGCCGCTTGTTAAGAAATTAATGAAGGAATGCTATTTATCACTGAAGTAAAATATTTCTCAAATGAGTGTCATGTTTCCGGGGAAATTGTGAGGCAAGAATAGACAAATACACGGCATCTGACTGAAAGCTCGTAGAAGAAAGTAATGCCCGAAAGGGGATGTCAATTTACTTGGATGAGAGACCAATGTAAAACTCAATACATATACAAAAGAAATTAATCCACCAGCTCATATCCTTTAACCACGAACAGGTGCATTTTTACAATATAATAAAATCTATAATTAATGAGTGCGAAAAAGTTGGAAGCACTATAATAACTCTGACTTTATGTTTATCGAACATAAGACAGTCTTTTGTGTTTTAGGTCGAAGATTTTGATACTAGATGTCTTTTATCATTATCGCAAATTTTTAAGTTATAAAACTGTTTGAAAATTTAGGTCATTCCTTACAGTTTCACCCTGGGGCATCATCAGTTAAACAAAGAAATGAATACAACCCAGTTTTACAGCATCCAAAAATATGCCAGCTTGACATAATTATATATATGCATTTATAGAATAGTTTATAGGGATGTACATGTATAATATGATTGTAATCCTAATCCATTTGGTCTAAATATTCTACGCTATTTTCTTTAAACTTTGTAGGCAAATGTCAATTCATATTTCGAAATATAGTTTTTCAAAATTCCGTAACACTATAGATTTCATAGCAAATATGAATTGAAAACTGTTTAATATAAAACCTTTAATTGGCATTTTAAGCTCTACGGGTTTTGGTATAACAGATGGGGCTAATAATTGTGCAGTACTCTAAGGGCGAAATGGGGTCTAAAATCGACATATTTGGTTATCAAAACCATGTTCTGAGAACTCCGTTTTGATTAAGGCATGGACCAAATCATCTTTTGTTCAGAATGTGATTGTTGTCATACGGTAGACGTGTAATTGAAACAAACAAAATTTAATAAAAGAAAAATGTACATTTAGCAAAACATATGGTATTGCACTACTGCCGAGTGCAGAAAATTGATTGAGGTAGTAATCAAATAAGCGCCATCAGTATTCAATGCAGAGGGGACCACAGGGGATCCAGGGTTCCTTGTGTGTGGGTTGTGAACATATTGGAGCTGTTTCCCTCATCCCACGTAACACTAAACCGTTAGTAACGAAGATAATGTTGTCTTTACAATGATGTAAGTATTGAAAGAAATCAATAAAGCTACCACTTTTTCTGCCGCCTTAACACATTTCATCTTCCCAAACTTTTCAGTTCTTCTGTTTTTCTTTCTTTTTTTTCTCAACATAGGCAATAAAGCAATGATCTTAATTCGTACCATCTGTGTTGATCTTGTTACCCGGCAAAACTCGGTTATATCAAAGTCACTTCATGGGACCTGTGAAATTATATCCGTAATTCGTCATATCCCTTTAAGGAATTCGTAAAAGTTATAGTTGGTGATCCAAACAAATTTTGTTATATCCGTGAATTTGGAATTTTAACATTCGTACTAAACGAGTTTTACTGTAGATGTGTCGCCTGCGGAGCACTTTACCCGGCGCCTGTCTTTCTGTCCGTCTGTCACACTTTGTATCTTAAGAACTGTTAAAGATATGAACTTGATATTTTGCACTTTTATTGCTTGGCACTATGGCATTTGTAAATTGCTATGATGATCGTCCTCGTGGTCCCTTTCCTTTGACCTACTTTACTGAAAAGTTAAAAGTGCCAATATAAGCATATTTTTGATATATGAGGGGTAATTCTGTGGTCTTTAGCGTGTGCACTGATTCAGTGATTGTCATAAAACATAATATATACATTTGTGGTATCTTTACACTATACAAATATACGGAGAGAAAATATCTTCAATTCTGTATGAAGTTTATCAAAGGTCAATACATGGCCGAATCACACGGCGCAATAATATCTACCGTTACTTATAAATATAAAATGACTTGCTTTTCATGTATAAAGATGAACAAAATAAGCAAGTGAAATAATTGTTTTATATACAACGTGAACAAATACTTCATACATTTTTGGCGATAGATTTAACCTGTGTACATAGAGAATATACCGATAGAAACTAGCCTTTGTTCACAAGTTGTATGTCACTTTTGTCAGCTGCACAGTCTCTAACTTTTTAGTTTATCCTTATTTCTGTTAGACCTTAAGTTAAATCTTCATGATATAGGCTAAAACAATATTTTTTCATTAAATTCTACTCACGATAAATGTGTAAATCTGTTGGAAAATATCAGAGCATTGCAATCACGCCACGAACAGCTGAGAAACACCTCGATCGGCGCTGTCGTACTTCAATGTAAATTGTCGTCAGTGTCTCCGTGTTAACGTCATAAATATTCCTTGAGTTACTGAAATCGTAGATTTAATGTTTTTGATCAAATTTAATAACTGATTGCAAATTAACTGGCTCGGACAAGGTCTCAATCCATCGGATCCAATCCCTTTCAGCCGACCGAAGTTCCTCCAACTTTTTATCATCCATTCTCGGGCGTGTTTCCTGCAGGGATGGGGTCAATTATATTGAAATGTAATTAATTAAATTACAATTACTTTAACTTTTTGGTCAATTAAATTACAATTACTCTGTTTTAGACCATGTAATTAATTAAATTACAATTACTTTGCAAAAGTAATTAATTAAATTACAAATTACATTGTACTTTTTTGAAAATTTATTAAACATCACATATATAATACATATAACACTTGTCCGGGGTTTGAATTTTTTCAAAACAATTCACTATCACATAATTTACACCTTCTCCTTATTTTGAAATATTCCCGTTACACTTTATCATCAAAAGTTTTTCAAAAGTATTGTCATTTAGCCTGCATCTTTCAGGCCTAAGTACTTTGCCGGCCACACTAAAGAGTCTTTCTACAGGTGCAGATGTTGCTAGGATGGTTAGGTACTTTTTGGCAAGTGCCGAAAATAATGGATAAATTTCAGAAGTTGTTTGCCAGTATTCCAGAGGGTTTTCATTCCTCAGCAAGATAGGCTGTAATCTCATCAAAATTTCCTGATTTGTGTTTCTTCCTCTTAGGAGTTGAAGGCATGAAATCAAAGAAATCATCTCTTTTATGGCGTTTGGGGGAAGGAGAAGTTGGAAATTTATCATCATCAATAATATCTGATGGACCTTCTATCTTTTAAAGTTCATTTTTCAAAAGTTTCACACTTTCATCATATGCATCCACGCCATCACACCACCTATATTTGAATCTTGGATCCAGTATGGCGGCTAGTTTGCTTGATTCATCCTTGAGAAATTTTTCCAATCTTGAGTTTACAGAATTAGAGAGAGTGGACACCATTTTAAAGTTGTATTCGGTGGAAAGTTTAGACAACTGATGGCGAAGGGTAACAGGGATAGGGAGGGATCCTGTAGCATGCTTTTTCCCTTGAACCAGGTTTGTGGCTCTCTCAAATGGCTCAAGTACATCACAAAGTTCATTTAAAAGCTTTCTCTCATATGTACTGATCTTAGTTTTACATCCTATTTCATTTAACTTATCCTCTTGAATCTTCAACACAGAGCGTAGCATAGCCAATTCTGAGTTCCATCTTGTAGCATTTGCCTTCTGAAGACGGTTGAATCCTTCAAGTAGTTAACTTGCTGTAATTGATTTCTTTACGAATGACACGACATTTGAACATTTTGTTGTCACATTTCTTAAATGCCCAGAGCATTCCTTCATACCATCCTTCACTACTAACTGTAGGCTGTGAGTATAACATCTTGTGTGCTTTGGCAAACTGTCTTTGTTCGCATCATACGCATCATCACACTCATCAGCACCAGAATCATCATTGGAATCCTCAACAGTCTCTTCATGAATGAATCCTGGAATACTAAAAGCTTTGACCATATTTGAAGCATTGTCGCTCACAATTGAAACAATTTTGTCAGCTATATCATATGCTGAAATAGTTTCTTCATGTTACTCAGTTCTAATTTTTCTCAGTGTGTCTTCCTCTAAACCTATTGCAGCAGAGCATAACTGAGACCATTGTACAGTTCAGAATATAATGTCCTGTTATTCCCAAGAAACCCTTCATTTGGCGTGATGACCACATGTCGATTGTTAAACAAATACTTTGGGCTTTCTTCAGTTGATGTTTCAAGTTATTTTGTACCTCAGTGGACTTTTCGTGTAAAAGTTTTGTGGTTAAGTGTTTTCGACTAGGGATTTGATATTTGGAATCTAGTGTTTCCATAAAACTCTTGAAGTTTTCACTGTCAACGACTGAAACAGGTAAAAGATCTCCTGCTATAAACATTAAGAGAGCATCTGTAATTTGTTGCTGTTTAGGATCTGTTGCCTTGTACTTCCCTTGCTTAATAAAACTGCTTAATGTCTGCTGTTCTACTTGATCACCGTTTTCTGCGTGTTGCTAAAACGCGGAACGGAAAACGGAACGGAATGGAAAATGGAAACAAATAAACTAGATTTGATAAAAATCAAATATAGAAGCACTATTCTTGATATTAAAGTCATATCTAATTTTAAAAATTATCGTAAACGATGATATATTTATGAACCATGCATACCCTCAGATCTGGCACAAGTACACACGATGGTCTATAAAATACAAACTAACTAGACACAAACCCTGAGTATCCATCTGAACGTTTCGTTCAAATTCCCTTTTTTTTTTAAAGAAAGAAAGATCATTCACAAACAAGAGATGTTTGTTAAGCACTTATGCAGGGGCCCCCATTGAAACTTTTCGGAGTACAAAAGGGCATAACTCTGTCAAAAATGGCGCAAGTGTACCAAAAACTGAACTTGACTTAGATATTCATCTGATAAATCTGTATTATAAAAATTTCATATAAGAATGAGCAACCTCTGCGGAGAAAATGAACGGAAACTGCAAATAATTGGATTTTTTTGAAGTCCTAGGGGCATAACTCTGTAAGAAATGGAGCGATCTTACCCAAAACAGGTCTTGACCTAGATATTTATCTGATAAATCTGTATACTAAATTTCTTTCAGTATGTGCAACGGTTGTGAAGAAAATGAAAGGAAACCAAGTGGACCGACAGACAGACCGACCGACCGACAGACAGCAAAGCAATATACTCCCTTCTTCGAAGGGGGGCATAAAAAGATACTGCCTTGAAATATGCAGAAGGAAAAAGATGTAGTATGTACATACATGTATTTGTTTGTTTGTAAAGAAAAAATACCTAGTTTTAACATTCAGATTATGCAAGCAGTGGAGAGTCCAGGAATTTTGAAAGGGGTAGTGTTTAGCCGGGGAAGGGGCCAACAGTCACACTCCAAAAATGATTTAATAAATCTTATGTATATTTTGGACAAAAAAAGGGGGCGGACCTTTTGCAATTTCTCAGACTTTTCCGATGAGCGTAAAAACAAACTCAAATATTTTACAGGGTATTAATTTACACTCCCCCCCCCCCCCCCCCCCCCCCCGCCCCATCCCCTTTATACATGTACCGCATACAAGTCAAATAAACTTTAACTTCATTTAATGTAAAGACGCTACATTTATTTTGTTTTACAGAAAATTGTTACAACATTATCTATCCAGAATTTTAATATACATATAGGAAGCGTCTCTATTTTGTTTGAAATAATATCCAGCAATACATTAAAGTTTATCCGAGCTTGCCCGAAACGTTTTCTCTATTCGTAATCGTAGTGTAGTAGTTTTTTGTGAAAAAAAATTGCACTGAAAGAAGTTGTAGTTGGGACTTATCCCTCTCCCGAATCAAAAAATTGTCTTGTCTTTTTTTTTTTGCAAGTCATATTCTTTTCAGGTAAAGTTAATTCCAACCCCAAGCCCCCTTTCAAATGCGTAATATCGCAAGTTCCACCCTACACTTTCAAATTCGATTCTACTTCACAGCGATTTTAGTGAATAGCAGACTGAACATGACTAAATCAACTTGTATTGAATAATGGGGGATTGAATATGTATAAGATATGTCGTTTATTATTGAATTAAGGTATTTTTAGTGATTAAATGGATTTGATCACGTGACCGACCCACTTCAATTCCCATTGAAGTTTATAAACTTGTAATTTATTTCTTAAATGAAAACACCAGCTTTACAATTCATATGACCTTGACCTATTTTACAAAGAATATCCCGGGCAATTTAATTTTAGTAAGACTTTAGAATTTTGAGTGTCGGGTGTTGATAATTAACATCATTACATGTTTATGAGTTAATAAATAGAGAATAATACATACCCTCATACGATTTGGGTTTGTTTCTACTTCTATTTCAATGCACTCGATCTGTAATTTGAAAATAATCTATTGCATGTATGATAGTATTTGTAAATTAAAATTAACCTTATTTTCAAAAAAGTTAAAATTAAAAGAATATGAACCCACAAAAAATTGTGTATGATCACAAGTACTGTTTTTGTGGTTTAATTTACTAAGGGTGTGATATTGACGTCACAATAGCCGTATCAACCCTGCAGGGCTGATACGGCTATTGTGATGTCAGCCATATCGCATATGCAAAAAACCTGTATTTATTACTAAATGTGTAATAATAGCTTATAAACTGTATGATATTCAATAACCGCACAAACTGATATTTAAATATTATGAAAATACATTTAGATCCCACAACGTATCGTGTAGAATGATAAAATGTAAAAGGATAAATAATTATTAATAAATAAATGATTTCAACTTTTGAAGATTGGGAATCATATTTTTATGATTGAAAGATGCTACGTTTTTTTTTTGCACGAAATACTGTATAATTATGCTTGTAGCATATAAAAAGCTATTCACTCTTGTATTTAGTTACATCTTTAAAGATTTGTAAAAATGCTAAAGGCAGGAGACACTTAGCGGTGACGTAATGTCAATTCAGTTGATTTTAAAGAAATCATGGACATTTTTTTTTTAAATTTTTTTGGCAATTCAATTTGCCGTAAATTAGGAGCTCTCATTTGATAGATTTGAAACAGGATAATCAAGTTCAGGATATTATAGACAGTTTGATTTTGGATCAAATAGTTCATTTCAGTGACAAGATTATATTTATGCTCTAAGAAAATATACTATACATATATTTTGAAAATATTCACACTGTAATTTTCTTCAACATAATTTTTAGTAAGGTGCTTACTGTATCTATTTGAGTTAGGGTAGCTGCAGAACTGTAGCTCTCTGCTTGAGAAAATTCGGACAGATAAAGCAGAGCTACAGATCCAAGCGTTGTAAAAACCTTCGATTTACGCCGACGATTTTTTGTCGCTCATTATGGGTATTTTTCGTGTATTTTATACTTTCCCCAGCTTTGAAAATAACTTTAAATGGTATTTAATTATTAATCATACATTCAACTTCAATTCCTGATCATTTACTTACCTCTCAACGCTAGCAAATGGCTGTTTGTGGTTACAGACGTCGAAATGGAACTCTTTTAAACCGACATTCCAAAACTATAAACAGGACTGTTTCGTACCGTTAAAAGGTAAACAAAAGTTCAAATATAAGAGTTAAATATTTGAATTATTACAAGATACCATTCTAAAAGCCATAGAAAGCATAAACTACACGAAATAAATACCTACAGTAGGGACAAAAAATCGTCGGCGTAAATCGAAGGTTTTTACAACGCTTGGATCTGTAGCTCTCTGCTTTATCTGTCCGAATTTTCTCAAGCAGAGAGCTACAGTTCT
>PRKT01000031.1:2135309-2149305 GCA_003671525.1 Saccostrea glomerata
CCCCCCCCCCCCCCTATACCAAAAGGCAAAACACCTGACACTGGGGCCATGAAATTTACTAATTTAGTTGAGGCACTCTGGCTCATTATAAATATATACTTAGTTAGTTTATCTAATACCTAGAAGCAGAGAAGAAGATTTTCAAAGAATAATGCATTTTCACTATATAATCAATAGAGCCCCGCCCTAACACCAGAACCCCCGACCCTGGGGCAATAAAATTCACAATTTTGAAAGAGACACTCTTGCTCAATATTACTCTGTACTTAGTTAGTTTATTTAATACCCAGGAGCAGAGAAGAAGATTTTCAAAGAAATAATGCATTTTCACTATATAATCTATATATCCCCGCCCTAGCACTAGAACCCCTGAGCCTGGGGCCATGAATTTCACAATTTTGGTAGAGGACTCGATGCTCATTACATTCATACCAACAGTTTGACTGCTTGATGTCTAGGAGTAAAGAAGAAGATTTTTAAAGATTTCATAAATTTCAGTGCTTTTGGCCCCAACCTCAGGCCCCAGGGGGGCAGGGACCATAAAATTCACAATTTTTGTTCCCCTTCACCCATAGATGCTGTATACCAAATTTGGTTGAAATTGGTTCAGTGGTTCCAGAGAAGAAGATAAAAATGTTCAAAAGTTTACGAACGACGGACGACGTACGACGACGGACGAAAACAGATAGCAAAAGGTCACCTGAGTTTACTCAGGTGACCTAAAAATACTATTATAGTTAACTATAGTTTACCATGGTTAAGTTTAGTACCAACGTAAAAACTTTGGAACTTTGATTTACTATATGGAAAACACTTGGGAACTTTGATTTACTAAAGCAATAACTTTGGAACTTTGATTTACAATAGTGAAAACTTTGGAACTTTGAATTATTATAGTAATAACTTTGGAACTTTGATTTACTATGATAAAAACTTTGGAACTTTGATTAACTATCGTAAAAACTTTGGAACTTTGCTTTACTATAGTGAAAACTATAAAACTTTGATGAAGAAGGATGAAATCCGTGAAATTATGTTTTTTTATCTCTCCTATTCTGAAAAGCCATGGAAATCCAATAAAAACATTGACTGAAATAGAACTCTTTTTATACGCAAATGTTAGATACTGTATGTTCTAATGCGTCACAAATTGTGTGTTAACTCGGTGCTATAGTTGTTGGTAAACGAATATCAGCTGGTGGTCTTGTTTTGCGACAGAAACGTAATAGTTTTAAACCAAAAAACATGACGTATTGTCAGCTAAGTTATTAATTTTATGTATATTAGCTTTTTATGAAATAAATGACACAATAGAGGAGGCTGAATAACCTTCAACATATAAATTAGAGATAAATAATGCCAAAGTCCCTTTAGACAATGGAGGATCGTTACTGATTTGTTTTCAACATTTTTATAAATAGACCATGCCCGCTTATATGCTTGAATGGAAGCTGGTGCTAATGCTAAAGTCAAGGAGGTAATGTTGGCAGACGGGGAATCACCATTGGTTCTTTGTTCATCCAAGGAGCTATCTGCAAAATAGTAATGTAAAACCTCAGAAATATTTTTCTTATGGAAAAGGGTTTTTGAACATAATTCATACAAGATTAAGACATAATTGTATTTTAAAGTCTGATTTATATCGCTGTAACATAATAACCAGAGAGTCCTAATTGTTCTTGTGGACTACTAGAAGATACATATCATCTGTTTTTAGGTCACCTGAGTAAACTCAGGTGACCTATTGCTGTCTGTATGCGTCCGTCGTCGTGCGTCGTGCGTTAACATTTGAACTTTTCAGCTTCTTCTCTGCAACCACTGAACCAATTTCAACCAAATATAGCACAAAGCATCTATGGGTGAAGGAGAACAAAAATTGTGAATTTCATGATCCCTGCTCCCCCCCCCCCGGGGGGGCTGAGGGGTGGGGCCAAAACCACTAAAATTAATGCAATCTTTAAAAATCTTCTTCTTTATTCCTGGAGATCAAGCAGTCAAACTGTTTGCATGGTTGTAATCAGCAATGAGTCCTCTACCAAAATTGTGAAATTCATGACCCTGGGGTTCTAGTGCTAGGGCGGGGCTAAATAAGTAGGTAGTGAAAATGCATTATTTCTTTGAAAATCTTCTTCTCTGCTCCTGGGTATCAAATAAACCAACTAAGTACATAGTTATAATGAGCAAGAGTGCCTCTACCAAAATTGTGAATTTTATGGCCCCAGGGTCAGGGGTTCTGGTGTTAGGGCGGGACACTATTGATTGCATAGTGAAAATACATTAATTCTTTGAAAATTTTCTTCTCTGCTCCTGGGTATTAAATAGTTTATCTAAGTGCATAGTTATGATGAACAAGAGTGCCTCTACCAAAATTGTGAATTTTATGGCCCCAGGGTCAGGGGTTCTTGTTTTAGGGTGGGGCTCTAATGATTATATAGTGAAATGCATGAATTCTTTGAACATCTTATCCTTTCCTCCTGGTTAATATACTAATGATCTAATTACATATTTAAGGCCAGGATTTATTTATTTTCAGTTTTACAAACCCTCCGCTCAAGGTTTTGAATTTTCAGAAAAAAATAAAACCATTTTTTTTCTTTCGATGTCAAAATTGAGTCGGGATCGAGATTTCAAATTTACGAACTCGCACTTCCGGTTTTAAGATGAAACGGCGGGTAAATAAAGCTAGATCTGAGAAGAAAGCTTGGTTAAGTGTAAAATTCATCGATACGAGTGCCATTCAAAACGTTTCACTCGTTCAAAGGACAAATAAAATGCTGACGACTTTGTTGCACAATGACATGCTGGTGAGATAATTTTGTTTTCGTTTCAAAAGTATCTGTCTGCATGTAAATTATTTTCCTCCCCCAGGTTTTAAACTGCCCGTGGTAGCTATTGCATATTGCCAGCGACATTGTTTAGGTATCTGTTATAGCTTACAGTCTAAGCATCATTCTTCAGAAAAGGGTTGCTTATGCATCAGATGTAATGAATAAAACTATGGGAGAAGTTAAGTCCATTTGAGGAAGAAATAAACAATAACCCGAAGAAATTTAAAAAAAAATCAACAATTAAAAGACAAGAATATACATATACAGGCATGTAGTATCATTTGTATCAGCCAGAAAAATTATTTTATACTTAATTGAAAAAATGTTCACAATACTCACTGTCTGTTTTATGATAGGAATTATAATTTTAGGCATCAAGTAAATTTTAGAACAATGTCTACACATTCACCTACTAAAAAAATGAAGATATATTGAAAGACTTTTAAAGAATTGATTTTTTAAAATATATTTTGACCAACATCACAAAAACTGGCCCGAACTGGCAGATGATGAAATAAGCAATTAAATGTTCTACTTTCCTATTTGTTTTAAAGCATTATGTGCCCAGTGGTAAGGAGCCCATTTGAATAGTAGCATAAAAAAGAATGTACAAATGTTAATGTACATAATTGATTTATCAAAATTTTTTTTTATTTCCTTCTCCTTTGGGACTTTTTTATTCTCACGTTCATAACTAAACCTAAACATAAAAAAAAATGCTGGCCTTATAATGAAGAAAAGGGCCTCTTTCAAAATAGATAATTTCAGGGCCGCTGGGTCAGGGGTACCAGGGGGTACTTTGACTAAAAATAAATTAATGCTTTGAAATCGGCCCTTTGATAAGCAATGGTGCCTCCTTCAAATTTGTGAATTTCATGGCTTTTGGATTATAAAACACGAACCAAATACAATCGCTGGAAAGTTGTTACATGATACTCAGGTGACCTATAAGGCCCGTGGGCCTCTTGTTTGTTTGTAAATATTATGCAAAAGCAAGAAATTCTTTAATGAATAAGCTGTTGTCATTAAATTATTTACATATTATAGATGTACATTTAATGCTTCTCACCATCTCAAATTATATTTGTATATTTAAAGAATTTATTCCTTTCTACTGCTACAATGTATACAATGTATGTAGTAGACCATATGTATATATGTTTGTTTTACTTTGGCAATTTTACAAAATGTTATATTAGGAGAGGACTATCTAAGTTACTGAACTTGTTTCCGATCCTTTTAACTTTGTCAATAAAATATGTTCAATTCAATTCAAGGAGCCAGTTGAAGGAACTGCTGCACCTTTAAAAGATACAAGCAGTCACATAGAATATTTTCTTTGGTAATGAGATTGATTGATTGAATATTGTTTAACGTCCCTCTCGAGAATATTTCACTGATATGGAGACGTCACCATTGCCTGTGAAGGGCTGCAAATTTAGGCCTATGCTCGGCACTCAGGGCCTTTGAGCAGGGAGGGATCTTTATCGTGCCACACCTGCTGTGACACGGGGCCTCGGTTTATACGGTCTCATCCGAAGGACCGCCCCATTAAGTCGCCTTTTACGACAAGCAAGGGGGTACTGAGGACCTATTCTAACCCGGATCCCCACGGGGCTCTTTGGTAATGAGATTTGGTAATGAGATACCAAGCTTGAAACAAAATGTTAGACTGCAAACAAATTAGTACTGTGACCAGTCGGCAGGGGATGCTCACTCCTCGATGAGCCTGAACCCACTTCTTATGTTTTGGAGGCCCGTGTTTGCTCTGCTCCTATTTTGTATTGTTTAATGGAATTTTGGCCTGAAGATATTTTGTTACCTCCATAAAGTGCTAAGAGAATGTATGAAAACACCCGAGAGAGATTATTACGTCATGCAAAAACTCTCTCGGACGTTATACTAATAAGTGAAACATTCTATATGCACTTCCGTTGCGTTTACCTAAGAAATTTAAACGTGCAGACTGGATTGCTGTTTAAGGAGAAATTGTGGGATTCTTACGAGATGCAGAGTCAATCCGATAGAATGGACTAAGGCAGAAATATATGTAGAGACAGTGTGAATCGACACTTTAGGTTGAAAATTATAATAATACTTGAAATAAAATAAATGTTTTTAAACCCATGAAGACCAGCAGGGGAACAACGTAAGCAAACCGGGATGGCATATCTTACTCTCTTATAATTTAAAGTGGGGTATTTTTAGCTCTACTGGTCAGAAACCAGAAGAGCTTATGCGATAGTAAAGCGTCCATCCGTATGTCTGTCTGTAAACAATTTTTGAAAATGCTACCCCTCCTACAGCTTTGGTTTGATCTCAATATAACTTGGCACACAAGTAGACTACACTAAGATGCATAATTCTGTGTATAGGTTTTTTGCCTAATTACAAAATAATGAATATAAAGAAATTTCTTTGAAATACTTTGAAATTGCTACTCCTCCTACAGTTTTGGTTTGATTTCAATATAACCTGACATACAAGTAGACTACTCTAAGATACATAATTCAATGTATCGGTTTTTGATTTCGATGAACGGTGTTCCCGTGGTTACTAACAATAGAAATTTCTGTGAAATATTTTCAAAATGCTACTCCTCTTAAAGTTTTGGTCTGATTTCAATATAACTTGGCATACAAGAAGACTACAGAACGATACATAATTCTATATATCGGTTTTTGATTTCGATGAATGGTGTTGCCCTGGTTAGTAAAAATAGAAATTTCTGAGAAATACTTTCAATATGCTACTCCTCCTACAGTTTTGGTCTGATTTCAATATAACTTAGCACACAAGTAGACTATACTAAGATGCCTAGTTCTGTCAATCAGTTTTTGATTTCGATGAACGGTGTTGCCATGGTTACAAAAAATATAAATTTCTATGAAATAATTTTAAAATGCTACTCCTCCTACCAAAAGAGACTTAATCAAGGATAATTATTCTATTTATTGCTGTTGTAAAGGTTCAAGATTTTGTAAAGTTTTATGTCCCAACTGCTACTTTGCACTTAAAGTCCTTTATTATAAGTACAAACCAGTAGAGCTACAGTATCGACGGAGTCTTCTGGTTTTGTGGAGCGATAATTTTGGGGTTTTAACGAATTTTTTTCCTATTGTACTTATGCTGAGTAAGTGTAATAAATATAATTTGTGAAAAAAATGTCCAACAAGCCCCCGCGTTGAATATTTAGGGGTGGTGGTACCTGTGATCAGCAGTCGTGTTTAAAGTCATAATTTCGTAAATTCTATGGTCGGATCTTGCCGGCAAAAATAATTTATCATTGAGTCAAATGCTGACTGACGTTTTTCACACTAATTGTTACTTCATTATTTATATACTGAGTTGATGACGGATTTTTCCGTTATTTCCCGATCATGACAAGGAGCACACGGTGGGTGTGACCGGTCGGCACCCTTATGCATGTTTTTGGGTCCGTGTTATTATCAACTCCAGAGTACTCGTATGTCTAATCAGACTAATTTTAACTTATTAATTTTGTTAATGTCCACACAAAAAAGATGGAAGTTTCCGCGTTCTTTTTTGTTATAGAAGCTATAGCTACTGTATATCGAAAAAGCCTTTTAATTAACAATGGTTGAATATTGTGAGGAAAACTTATTCAAACCATTTTTACAACATGTTGCGGTATACAGTACATCTGAAGTATCTCCCCTACCTGTTTACAGCAGTTACAAGTAATATTATCGTGAAGAAAATTAATAGGTACTTAGAAAATGTTTTCCTGGACTCTGTAATACATGTTTGTTGGTGTTTTAAACTTAAAAATTATAATAATAAACCATACAAACAATTAAAGATGAAATTGTCACAGCACTGCTTTAACCTAAGTTTACACATCATAGTTTACTAGCATGTTGTCTTTCTATTTTTTTATCATCTCCAGTTAAGTGAAGACGAAAGAATAAATGATTCCTACTCTTTGATATACATGTATGTCTAAAACTCCTATTTCCATTCGCGCAATGGTTAGAGCATTTGCTAGAGTCACGGAGTAAGAAGTCGATGCTTTAGTCGCGGGTTTGAATCCTAATGCGGCACATAGAAATTTTTCTTTCAGATGTGACCGTATTGTAAACCGTTTGAATGCGTATCTATCAAGCTTTCAAAAAGTTCCGTTACTAAGAATACTTCAAATGTATGCTTTGTTACACAATATTAAAGCAATATTACTTAAATCTAGGGTTTCAACATCAAAACATATTTATGCATTCTTACATTACCAAAACGTTCGCAGAATCACAGAATTTCAGTCGTGAGGAGTAAATAATTCAATAAATAGGGCGATGCTACGTAAGTCTGATGCACAAATTGACCAACATTAGGCCAAATCTATGTTTATTATTTTCTAATCGTTAGTTGATGAATACAACAGCCGTGTTAGTAACTATTTATACCGTCAACCGAGCACTTAGCGCGATGTCATTGGCAAACCACTTATGGAGTAACACTCCTTTCTTCCGAGATATTTGGATTTTCACAGCAGAATCATGAGAAAATTACTGCAGAACATTGACATATTATGGGTGACACAAGTCCAGTTTTCCACATGGATTACACAAGTATAGAGCTATTTTTGTTTTCTTTAAAGTACCTGTACCTACATTTTCCGGAGTTCATGAAAATGATGTGGTAAGTTGAATGACTATTAAATTCAACTGTTCTAATATAATTTAATTCTTTCATGTTTTAAGGTCAGATGATACGTTCCCTAAATAACTGATTTGTTTATTTTCATAATATATGAAAAATTTACAAAATTTTTATTACTTTCTGATTTCTAAACCGGTTTCTAATTGTTTTTAATAAAATTTGAAACGCTTTAAATGTGATTTTGGCAAACTAAGTTTTTTCCTAAAGGATTAATAAGAAATGCCATCCTCTGGTATCTCGCACAAATGCCTGCAGGAAAGTACCTCAATTTTTTGTGAGAAAATAGTTTTTAAATATAATTCTTCAATGACAAAATCTTGGAGAAATTTATATATTACTGAGGAACGTCTCGTCTGTCCTTTGTGGTTGTTTAATGAAAAGTTGCGAGAATATTCGCATGTTATACATTGTACATGTAGAAAGTCATATTTTCAAGGCATAATTTTTCTCACAAAAAAATTTAATTCCTGCATTATAGAAGAAAATTTTACGATATCAACATGCCATCGTTACATGTATATCTCAATGTTAGCATTTAGTTATGAAACCTCTTTTCTGATCTATATATGTAGCTAGAGGCATCAGATGAACGTTGATACTACACTGTAGTAGACATGTATTTTGATAAGGCGAGGCGATACTGCTGAGAAAGAATATTTTGTTGGACATTTAAAATCATTTTGTTCTTAAATTTTGCAATTGTATAGATTAACATGATTAAGCAAGACACATCCTAGTCAATCAGTTTCAAAATGTCCACTATATCGCTATATAAATGATTAAGGGTATTAGGGAAGGAACTTGAGACTGCCACTTAGTTTTTGAATTGTTTATCAAAACAAGTCTGGCATTTATTCTTATCATTTGAAATTTCAAAACGTGGCACTAAAACTGACACCGTTTAAAAAGCATTACTTCCTTAATTTTGTCGAGTTATTTTAGCAATTTTTAATGTAACTTTATGTTTGAGGATTATAAATCTTTGACAACGCCCATTAGTTGGTGCCAATGTTTTTATATTGGAGTTTTTTTCTGCTCAGTTTGTAATAAACCATTCCCCAAACAAATGACTATGTTGAATTTGTTAAATAAATATATATCGATATCAGAAGGAGCTAAAATACAAGTTGGAAGTTACGTGACGATACCGCCCTAAACTGGCAATCGAACGTTGGAAACAAAGGATTTAAAATCTACATGGGGACCGAAGACCTACGTTTAAGGGAATCAATTTAGCTAATATAAATACACGTACATGTATGCGTGAAAAAGACAATCTTTCACATGCTGGTTTGTAAGTGATCCTATCCATATACATCAAGTGTTCACGTAAATCCAACATAGTATGTAACCGCGCCTTTTATATGTGTGTCTTTTTTTCTGATTGTCATTTTAAACTTAAATGTTTAGTGAGGTCATTTTGATTGGTGAATAAAAAAAAAGAAATGGGGTGGGGGCATAACTTCCAAGCATTAAATTATTTTTATTCAAGCTAAATCAAATAGAGATAAGATAAGAATTGTGACAAACTCATACCTCTGTTTCCTCTTAAAAGTTTTTAAATATGACTCTTTTTCTGTAAATGGCTTAAGATTAAGAATTATTAAAAAAGGACAATTGTATTTAAAAGGATAGAAAAAACAAAAAAAATGAAAAGGTTAATACTTTCATCCGTTCCTTAATTTTTTAAAATGTTGAATGTCTTTAGCCTCATAACTTTGATGTTGAGTAAATTGATAAAACGGTTTTGAATTGGAGTTATATAAACATCTATTTCGTGTGGGCTTCCCTCATGATTGCTCTTTATATCTGCTGAGCAATCGATGTAAGGTGATGATTTGTGCTCGAGATTTGTTTATAGAAAGAATGCAAGGTAAGAATGTTATGTTTACCCTCAGGAAAACTGTTTCAGGAAGCTAACAATTAATACAAGCATTTTCAATGCAATAAACCATCAAAAATAGTTTACGAATGTTTCAGCATTTAAATTCGAAGTATATCATCCAAGACTTAAGATTACTTAACGATGAAATAAGATGGGTTGGGGTTGGGAGGATTTGATAAAAGTCTGAGACCATGAAAGGAGTCAAAATGTTATATATTCAACTATACGTATATTAAGTAATGATATAATTAGCAAATATACTGGTCGCCGGCGTGACACAGTGGTAGCGTATCAGAAACCCTTGGCTAGCGAAGATGCGCAGTAGTTAGAGCGTCTGCTTTAGAGTCGAGGAGTAAGGTGCTGATCCTTGCGTCACGGGTTCGACGCCACTGGGGGGATGTAGAGACCGTGTAAGCCGAGGTCCCGTGTCGCAGTTGGCAATAAAAGGATTCCGCGTACTGGAAATGAACATCAATACTTCATGACAGTTAGTTGATCAGAAGCGTTGTACATGCAGTGTTTAATTATCTATGTTTGTAGTACTTATACTAGACTAGTGTAAAATAGCATATACCATGATCATTTCAACTCTAAAACAAGCATACCAAAATTCTAGTGTTAGTGTGGTTGTCGTATAACTGAAGACTATTGGAACGTTAAGATGATAAATGGCTCCTTAGGGACTTTCCTGAACTTGTCTTGAAGCTTTTTACGCATTTGTCAAATTGTTTTGCTTTGATGATCACGTTTGAATCCTAAATCACTTGATTCTGACATTTTTCTCCACACCAAAAATGCCCTTGGAAGAAATACTCTTGTATACATCTAATTATCAAATGTAGAAAGATGACACTTATGACAAGAAATCGTTACGTCTTTTCTGTAGATTTTTCGGCTACTTTATTTATCATAACTAGCATTTATACAATATACTATAAGGTTCCTGTATTTTGGGAAGACGCCTTTTCAACGTCCTTTTTTGCCAATAACATTAACCCTTGCCGAGAGAAAATCTAAAATATAAATGATTTTCTTTTAAGGTTTTACCACCCTCACTATTTTAATGGTTTAAAGTACAAAAACTGCATTTATTTTAATCTATCATAGTTTAAACTTACTAATTATCGCAAAAAATTATAGGTTGCCATATTAATTAAGGCGGAAGATACAAATAAAGAGAAGTGTATGTCAACCTGAAAAAAAATCGTATTTTTAAAAAATAGTAAATATTTTGTAAAAACTGTTTCAAATGCATAATTCCAAAATACTTGCTACTTATAAGATACTTTGAAATGTGAATATCAGGGGGGGGGGTTACATTAAAATTACAGTAAAAAAATGTCTGAATGAAGATATCTGAGAGTTACTGCCCAATTGACAATTTTTCAAAAATTTAATTGATAAAATAATGAAAATATACATTTTTGAGTTACATTACTTAACACAATATTTATCATTACACCTATTGAAAAGCATTCTTACAAAAGACTTCTATTGGGTATGAATTTAAATTAATATTAGTTTTTGCAAAAACCTATGACATCATAGGAGGATGGGAATACCTTAACAAAAAGTAAAGTATATGCATGAAGTATGGAGATAAAGAACAATTTTCAAGAGTATAAGTCCAGTCAAACAATACAGATGAGGAGCAGGACACATAGTTCAAAAACATGAGGTCGAATAAGGTGCCATGGAGGAGTGAGCATCCCCTGACATGCAGTCATACACGCCGTATATTAATCACAGAATATAATTATTATATGTATCAATTGCAGATGTATTTATATGTATCTTTTTTTGTTGTTGTTTAACGTCTCGAAAAAGAACGAGGGCGCCTTTGATTGAGATTCGGCAGGAATCTGGGCGTACTTGAAAAGTGAAAATTTTATCGACATGTTACATGAAATTTTAACATTTTTTAATTTATCGGTTTCCTGTGCAATAGGAAAGTAAATTATTGTCCTGAAAGCGAATTTTGATTTGCTAAAAGAAAATAATAACCCGAAAATTGGCTATATCAGACATGTAGTACAAAATGGTACATTTTTAAACACGTTTTTCTAATTTTTTAAATCTCTAGGTATTCTCTCCATAATTTTGAAACGTTATTTGTGTGCATTTTAATTCAGAGAAACGAAAATACACATTTGTAAAAAAATGGAGGGAAGACCCAGAGACCATAAAAACTAACTTTTTCCAACCAAAAAAAATCGAACTGTGTAAATGTGGGGCTTCTTTGTCCTTTTAAAATCAACTGTATACTTGTAGCGGTGATAGCTACAAGTGAATAGTAATATGGGCTACCTGTTCAGTGCACTAGAATTGAAAATTCTTTTTGGTTCCAGCCTTGCATGGGGCGCTAATTATTTTTTTTTCATGCAAAAAACCATTTATTTTGTCAGTTTCATTTTATGTACTGTTGTATTAAAATTTTGAATTGGATAAATTTTGGTTCAGTTTGGTTCTCGAGCGAAATCAAATGCAATCTCCTATTCTTTGATGTACATGTACACTTATCATCTATGCCTTTAATCTTACATCTTCGCTAGCCAAGGGTTTCTGATACGCTACTCTCCTCATAAACCCTTGGCCTACGGTGTTCATAAAAATCGGGATTTTTTTTTCCAGAGTTCAGATTGGATTTCAGTACACAACTGTCGACCAATCATCAATTGTTTTTTGTAAATGAAGATATTTGCATTCGGGATACTTCTTGACTCTTTAATCTCGGAATTGAAAAACGCAAAGTAAACAACGATCCGTAAGATAACATGCAATTCTATAAATAGCAATGGTGTCATCCAGTATCTTCTAAATATGTGTTTAAGAATCTATATTGAAGCTTCCAATTTGTACTATAAATAATAAATAAACATTAATCAATTATTGCTTCTAAATTATTCTTGAAATAACTTTAATTTAATTTTTTTTAAACATGCGTCTTTATTTTTGTCGATGACACAATCTGTGCGTACCTGATATATTCAAGATCACGTGACGAAAACAATCCCGTCTTTTTACTTCACCGTATGCCAAGGGTTTATGAAAAGAGTAGCGTATCAGAAACCCTTGGCTAGCGAAGATGTTAATCTTATAGGTGTTTATTTTTTGTGAAACATTACTATGTTATTGACCTCCGGTTCTATAGGAAAAACGATCATAAATGTTACAATTTGACAAGGTTTTTCATACTAAATGAAAAAATCCTATTGTTGTGTTTGTAAAGTCTGACCAGTTATGTTCAGCCAACCAAACCATGGACATTAAAACCATAAATGTTTCGTACAAATGATTCCTTCAGATCACACGCCAATTAAGCACATCTTCTTTTCACTCATATGGTGACCCTCACCGAAAATATTGCCTTCCTGCAAATATTTGCTGCAAGTCTACAGCAAACATAGTTGCAAGCTTGCAGCAATGTTTGCTGCAAGCTTCTGGCAATGTGGCCAAAGAAAGCATGACAGTCAAAAATAGAAAGCCTAAGTCTGCAACAAACACTGGATTTTCCAAATATGGAAAACTTGCTGCAAGCTTGCGGCAAACATTGCTGCAAGCCTGCCGCAAACATCACTGCAAGCTTGCGGTAATTATTGCTGCTAACTTGCAGCAAACATTTTCCTTATGGTTTTTGCATATTCCTGTGTACAAGCAGCAAGTTTACAGAAAGCTTTTGTCCTGACCTAAATCTGATAATTTTAGAGAAAATCCACCACATGTTTCTGAAATGATGCAATTTTATGAAGTTTTGATAGGCCCCCTTTATGTTTTTAGACAAAGTTTTCATACTTTTTTTTAAAATTACAGTAAAGTGCATTATAGCTTTTTATATGAACAGAACATTAAGAACTTTACATAAAATTTTTTATTGAATATTACCATGATTACACAGCTACTAATGAAAGAAAAAGTGAGCTAGCTCACATACCCCACGCTCCCCCAAAACTTGACGGTGAAACACATAATGAAAGGCACAGTACACTTGAAATACACAGTATAGATCAAAAAAGGCAATAATTGCAAAAAATCTTCACATCAAAATGTCTTGCATATGAGGAAATTTAAATGTGGAATGAAGTTTCTAGAGAAATAATGGAATCAAAATTTCTTGGCAATATACAAATCCACACATTAATTTGAAGTGGTTAAGGGGGGGTTGAGAAATTTTCTTGAATAATAGGCAAAACTCTTTGGGATAAAATAATGGAATATGTCCTAAATATCTGCATAAGTTGACGAAACTACAGTACAACAGTTTAAGAGGAGTGGTGCTGACAATCTCTATATTCAAAATATGGCCAAAAAGTCTAAGTTGGAAAGTTTGGAAATTCCCGGAAAAATAAAGGAATCAAAATTTCCTGGTAATATGCACATCTACATATTGTGTCCTAAATATTTGCAAAGTTTAACGAAATTCTGTGCAGTGGTTTATGAGGAGTTACGCTGACAAACTTATCATATCTATATTAAAGGTATGGCCAAAAACCTAAGTTTTTAGTGCGGAAAGTCCCGGAAAAAATAATGGAATCGGAATTTCCTGGCAATATGCACATCTACATATTGTGTCCTAAATATCTGCAAAGTTTGACGAAATTCTGTGCAG
>PRKT01000031.1:2150504-2171361 GCA_003671525.1 Saccostrea glomerata
AAAATCAGCATTTTTTCGTTTTTTGTCTATAAACATATGTTCCCCCCTGTGAAACACAAAAAGCGTTGGCATAAATTTGTAAAATGACAGTCCATATTACCTGTAAAAAGGAATTTTTGTTTCACGGGGGGGAAAGATGTTTTAAAAATATTTTCCGTTTTCCATTGATTTCTATAGTGAAAAACTCAAGTTTTACCAAAATTATAGAGTTATCTCTCTTTGGTATCCCAAATAAGTAATGTTTTATTAAAATTCATATAAATATCTATAAAAATTTCGAAAAATCATTCGAATATGTTAACATTTGAGAATTGACTTAGAGGTAGGCGGGAGAACAATACTATCGTTCGTGGTTCTTTTCTTCTTGCGAACAATTTTGTTTGCGGCAAGCTTGCAGCAGACTTGCTGCAGGCCTGCAGCAAACATATCATTTTGGTAAGGGGAAGCAACCAATTGCCGGTGGAGAGCTGCAAATTTTGTCCTTTTCTCGGCACTCATGGCCATTGAGCAGTGAGATTTCATTTTCGTTCCAACACCTATTGCGACACAAGACCTCGTTTAAGATGGTTTCATCCGAAGGACCGGTCTCCACGTCTCACAGTGTGATCTGAACCTATGACGTAAGAAACACCTCTCTAGAACAGACGCCATAACCTCACTACGCCATGGTTAAGAGGAAAATAAAATTGTGTAATCTTCTTAAGTCATGGTAATTAGTACTGTCAGTGAAAAACAGAAAAAAAAGTTTTATTTTTAACTAAGCGACTTTCTCGGGTAGTTTAATTCCTAGCTGGTATTTCTGATTTCGAGTTTCATCAAACAAAATTTACTTCTATTCATTAGTATATTCTCACAAGACAATTCAAAATTGTTTATTTATATCTAAAAATATTTTAACAAAATCTCAGCAAAGCAATTAAAAATGTCCATAAAGGCAAATTCTGTGTCATCTGTTATCGTAGTTTGTTTTGATGTATGTAAACAGAGGAGTTATAACGTGCTGTCTTGTTTAAACATTCGCATCAACAGTTTATAAATGGAACTAATCACAAAGATGTGAATTTCGACCAGCAGTTTATGGGCATCCGTATAATGGAGAGCTAGAAATCGTACAATTTCAGACAAAAAAACTCTGCGTATGTTACGTAACCAATCACTTTTCCATGAAGTAAATTATATATCATTTCTTAAATCCCCCATTTTCTTTCTCATGGGTTGGAGTATTTGCCCATCTGTTTTCGAAATCAAATATCACCTGACAGCCTTAATTGATTTATAAGCGATGCTTTGATAATGAAAATAAATCGAAATCTTTTTTTATTCACCCTTTCTCGTTTTATTCCCGACTGTTTAAACAATCAATATCTTTTATCACAGTCTGCAATCAACAAGACGAAACTATTATAGCATAGCAAAAATTTTTATTCTCATTTAATTAAACAATAAACAACAAATATCATTATTTTTTCTTTTCAGACAATTATCAACTGCAATATAGTTAATAACGTGAAAAGAGAATTCGTCATTAAGAAAAGATCAATAAATAGGGTAAATCATTAGAAAGTTTACAGTTTCAAAAGCATTTGAACAGTGATGTAAAATTACAATCTATCTTTTGTATATCGCTGAATTGTTTTTGGGGGTCCATGTTTGCTCTGCTCGCGCTCCATATGTACATGTAGCTATCTGCACTGTGTAAGGACACATTAACGCAGTTGAATTTTATTGTGTTCTTCCTGGGGTTGAAGAGTTCCAATTATTGTAGGACCTGTGTGCTGCTCTTGTAATGGCTATATATGGTACTGTGCACCACTTTTTGAATAAATCGGGATGAAAAAAAAGAAGAATATATGGTTAGTAAATTGTAGATATTTTTCGTTGATCAATATAAGAATTTTCATCATATGATGTCTTATTGAATCCCTTGGTAAGGCATTCTTGTCTTCGAACATCTAATGGTACTATTATATCTTGAAAATAAAGTAACTACATGTATTTATTGAGACTTTATGCATATCATTTTCCCAAAAGCAGAGATAAAAAAAATGCTTTGTTTTGAATTTTCTTAAAAGTAATAAACCTATAGCTACATGTACAAAATGCATAGAATAAATGAAAAAAAAAAATATGGAACATTAAACAACATACATTTTATTCTTAAATTACATTGTTTTACATTCTATATACCAGGAAAAAGGTTTCAAAATCTTGACTTTTAATTAAATCCTTTGTAAAGTCTGGGCTCTCTTCTCTACCTTGCCAACGCCTCAAAGGATCCTTTCTCGTTTAAATGGACCGGTCACGGGTTAACCTAGTGGCAGAGCGTTCGCTTCGTGATCGGGAGGCCCGGGTTCGATTCTTGTTCGCGGGCCGCGTTGAACCTAAAACCCCAGTCACATTTCCAAAAACGACCAACGGCCGACGGGTTTTGAAGCAAAAATGGGATTCTTCGGGTGACAGTCGTTCGTTCATCGGCCGTTGTCTTGGCCGATTTTGACCTATTTTTTTGACGGCCGACCAATTTTGTGTCCATCGGTCCAAGTTATAATTTTTCATGCGTCGGTGGCCGATTTCTTGAACTGCAGTTATCCGTCGACCAACCTCCTATCATCGTCCGACCATCGGCGGTCAGTTTATAAAGTCGGTCGTCCATCGTTGGACAATAAGTGTGTTGAAAATTTCGGCCGACGGTTAAAATCAAAATGTAGCTCAGAGCTCGATGATCGGGCGACGATTGGCCGACTTGTGAATATTTAACCTATTAAGGATACATAACACAAACAAAATTTTGATGCATGGATTGATATAAATTTTTTGAACGGAAATAACATAAATAATTGATCCTTAAGATATAAAGAAACCTTAAGTTTTCTTTGCTGCTTAGATATGCACCATTTGTCGTTTTTATGCAATTCCATACAAATTTTGCACACATTTTCAACATTTAGTCACAATTTTATAAGATTCTGCCACTTTGCCTTGCAAAAACATTACTCACGTCACCTATCTGACTATACATCTATGAAAAAATATTGCTGATTTTTTAAGAAAAAAGATTTTTGTGTTATCTATCCAAGTCATCGGTTTTCATAGAAAATAATGTGACTGCTCCGTGTCGCCCGATACTGTGTCGACCGATCCTGTTCTTTCAGCCGACAAGACCAGAAAAATTGAGTCGCCCGACCATCGGCTTAAATGTGACCTAGGCATAAGACGTTAACATAGGTAGTGACCGTTCCTTCGCCAAGCGCTCGGCATAAGAAGCGAGTCTCGGGTCTTCCGGATATGACTTAAAAACGTATCACTTCTAAGTGCCTAGCACTTCGCGAAGGAACTATAGTTATTTTTTTTTCTTTTACAAAGATCAATCTCTCAGTTGATAAGGACATTTTGAAATGATGATAATAAAAGAAGTCGTTAATTTTGAGAAATGGTTTAGTTTCGGTACACAATTAAGGTTTTTTATGCATATTAACAAAAATATCGCCTCATGTTTCCTCAATTCTTTCCATCAACTTGATTTGTAAACTGAACTTCAGAGCCTTATGGTTTTATAGTATTGGTTTTTCGAAATATAAAAATTTACGGCATTTCAAATAATTCTTTGTGTCATTGGAACTTCAGGATATTTGCAGAAAATCCTTGTGTCTTTCTTTCCTATAAATGATCACAATTCTTTACTTATTCAACACTCTTAGAACGGATCGGGAAAGCCACAGGATGTAACTGACAATCACTCAGCTGCTTCTTTAGTTCTAACAAGCCATAATTAGCAAATCGTGATGACAAGATAGAGAAAATCATGTTCCTATCAACAGTCACTTGACGGCTGAATGGTTTATATTATATAATGGAAAAAATTAT
This sequence comes from Saccostrea glomerata, assembly GCA_003671525.1. NCBI lineage: Eukaryota > Metazoa > Mollusca > Bivalvia > Ostreida > Ostreidae > Saccostrea > Saccostrea glomerata. Next base: position 2,154,369 of record PRKT01000031.1, read on the forward strand.
AGATAACTGATTAATAATTTACATTATAAAAGAAACTTTACGAAGAAAACCTCAAAACTGGTCGACAGCATTTATACATGTACTTGTAATGATTGCAATGTGAACCATTTCCAAGAAATTCTAACTGCATGTTCTAATATTTTTGTCAACATTTTATCATTGTAATTATTGCACTATATTACACGTCTTCTTTCTTAAAAAAGGTTCGATTTTTCAATTTGATAAGTACAAGTATTGTAGTACATATATATCATAGACGAGGTGGTGGCTTGCCTATTTTTTTTTTCAAAGAAAAATCGCAAGCTAATAGAAGCGTTCACTTAAAAATTCTGCCCCCCCCCCCTTTTCTACGAATTTTTTTCTTCTGGAAAAAAAGAGAGAGAGAGAAACATGATATCCCCTAAAATAGCGTCCTTTTTAGTTTGAACGGTTTCTTTTGTTTAGTTTTGGCTCTTCCAAATTTCTTCCATGCACTGCCACAGAGTCTCCCCTCATAACTATCACGCTGAAAAAAGACTTCACAGCCTTGTGGTCGTATTTATTTTTTTTTTCAAACTTTCAAATCTTTTTTCCTGACATGTTTACTGTTTTATGACAAAGCACAATTATATCTTTCCATGATGATTTATTGTCAATATGCGCTCAACTTGATCACACAATTTGTATTCCTCTTGCGAATGTCATTGTGCGTAGCCTTATCTCATGCTATAGAAAATCATAAATAATTCTAATAGTAAAGGATTTTCTTATCAAAAAACTAAGGTCTAGATATCCTTTGTTGAAATTGTATGTAATATTTGATAATCATATCCTGCATATTTCTACAAAGACTTTGCATTTTCTAAATTAAAGGGAATATTGAATGTAGTACCCGTGTGTTATGAATTGAAGAATGTCTTATTTTTTAAAATTATAATTAAATTAATTTGACCAGTTGAAGCTAACCATGCATTAAGTTATGTAAAAACAAGATGTGTTTGTGAAACACTATTCCTGTGATGGTTTTTACATTTCTGGATTAAGGCGTATACTGAAGTGGTATACACTTACATGTACCCTTGACAGTGCAATAGTTATGAGCATGGTTAAAGTTGACAAACAGACAGATAGGACAAAAGCAATATTTCCCCGGGATCTTTCGATCCAAAGGCATAAAAAATCTTATTCCTAATTCAATACGGAAACATATTTTACATAAGTATTCACAAAATCGGTGCTGCATTTTCCATCTACTGGAGATATTCCCTATTCCATAATTAACCTCTTATATATATAATTACCAACACCTTTTTTGATGTTCTTTCCAGTACATCTGCTCTCTCGCATCAATTTATGACAAAACTACACAAAAGAGATTAAATTCAATACTGATGTATTAAAGTAGTCCTCCTATATACTTTGTCTTGAAGTGTTGATGCCGAATCAATCTGTCTGATAAAAGGCTCGTGCACATCTATTACATGCCGACGGTCGAGTGTCCTCCGAGTGACTCTAACACAGTCTAAAGTGCTAAAGATCAATACCACCTTTGCATCGCTAAAGCATATATTAATATTAAAGTTTCTGTAACTACAGCTCACGATTTTGCAATAGAGCAGATTTGTCTGTGCTCACTTTTTGTTCTTATAAAACATATAGGCGTTGTGTGATTTACGATTGTGTTAGCGTCTTAAGTGTTTCTATTCTTTTTTTGTCTTTCGAGGAATGATTGCATTGTCTGCTCTAAGGTGAGATGTATTTATCTGTCTGTTTTTATTATTTTTTTTTTAACAAACTTATTTCTTTAAACTAATGCTCTTTATGATTATCTTATCTTAATTTAATCTTTAAACTTGTTAGCTAATTCAATATTATCATTTCTTAAAATACTAAAACTCTAAACGCTTGAATAAATCAAGTGTCTTTTATATTAATTTTCAACCGAAAGTTAAATGACATAATTTGTCATGTCATCATTTTCAGCGTAAGATAGAAAATTAATTAAAAACACCAGTGTTCTGAACCTTACCACGCAGTTGTATTTTGGAGAAGGGAAAATATTTTAAATTATTAAAAAAAAAATAACGATATGTTTATATGCTATAAAAAAAAATAATCTTTTTTGCATGAAATATATGGAGATAACAAACAGTACGATCAGGTACCATGTATATATCAGCAATATAATAATTAGCTTCGTGTAGCAATTAACAGATTAATGATTCAAAACAAGATTTATAATCGATCTGATGTTGTTTTGTTCTACAAAATAAAAATTAGCTTCTCTTACGAGATGAGTAACTCGCATGTCAACAAAATTATTTTACATGTTTACAAAATTGAGTCGCATGTCTACATATGTATGTTAAAATAAATAAGATTGCATGTAGGTGGCAGAAACAAGTCACCATACAAACCAAGTAAATTTAATTTTTATATTAATATATAGCTGTAATATAAAACTTTAGAACAAAATAACGTCAGAGATGTATTTTGAGGCCAATTTCATCAAGTTTCTATGACGTATCCTGAATGCTTTTATTTACTTTACACAGGAATATATATTATATTTCCATTTCTGGAATCTCCAGGCAAATCAGATACCCTATCAGAGGTCAATAGAAGGTTGTTAATAGAGATGCTGTCTACAGATTTTGGAAAAAACTGAACTCAAGAGGATTGTTCATAAATGTTCCTAACTGTATTCTTTGACCAAAAAAAAAAAACGGGGAAAAATATCAATGGGATTTTATTCTCAAAAGCAGGAAAAGATCAAACAGAGAAAGTTATTAAGTTACTACAAGCTAGTAATCTCAGTGTTAATCCTCGGTATTTGCATAAAATTTGAAAAACCCTATTGATTTTAGCATCTATATACCACAATTTACTTTTTAAATCAAGTTTTCTAATAATCTTCTTTTCGATTTGAAATCCGTGTGAAACCTTTTGAAATTAGTGCTCTCCCACTAAGGTCTCGTTTGTAGATGATTGATAGGTTACATATCCCTATTTTAATAAAATATTTGATAACGGAGTACTCTTTTATTTTATTAAGTACTCTTATATTTTAAAGAAAAGAAAGGTTTGTTTTAAGATGCACGTATAAATAAAATACCAGAGTAAACGTTTATTAAAAACCACAGAGTGTTACAATGAACTATGTACATGTAGCTCACCTAAGCGGAATACTCGATCAAAAGAATTTGTTCTCATCAAACTTCGTCCTTTGTTAATGGATCTACTGTTATCTTTGTTTTCATCGTAAACTTCTCACCACACAATTTCATATTCTTCAGAATCATAATTCGGTCAAATTTATTTCAACCTTGCAAAAATTATCCATGGGGTAAAAGGAATTGAAAGGCTCATTCCCTTTTTCAAAGAGAGATAATTAAGAGAAAACGAGCAATTGAGTGAGGTCATTTAAAAATCCTTTTTGTAAAGAACATCTGGGCCATAAAAAATGAAACATGAGACAATAGTTAAAAAAATACGTTTAGAAAACGATCAGTATTAGAGCTCAAAAGTCCATTCTAGAATTACTTATCAGGAAAAACACAGACTTCTAAAGCATCATGGGGTAGGATCAGATGCCATGGAGGAGTGAGCAGACCTGTCACACTCGCCGTCTGCCCCTGACACGAAATACAAGTTAACTTTAACCAATCATGACCCCAGGAATAAAGTGTAACCACTAAAGACCATATAGTTTTTACAGTGAAAAAAGTAAGATTTAAAAAATACACTGGATCAATGCCAGGATTATTTTTGTCCCCCGCTTTCAATGAAAGTGGGGTACTGTATATATTAATTTGGGTCGGTCTGTCCGTACGACCGTCTATCTGTCTTTCTGTAACACTGCAACCGCATGATATATCGAAAGGCCTTTAAGCTTTTGCAATGTTATTTTACATAACTACTCCCTGTCTCCATATGGCAAAAGAAAGACCCCAAACGGTTTTGAGGTCAAAAGGTCAAGGTCATAAATTCTGCATGTTGAAGCGCTTTGAATCCGTTTCCGCGATATATCTCGAGAAGCCATTGTGTTTTTGCAATGATATTTCACAAAACATTGAATTTCCTATTAACTAAGGAAGACTCTTATTGATTTTACGGTCAAAAGATCAAATGTCAGGGTCTTAAATTCATTCTGTTTTTGTGTTAAAATTTCATTTACGAGTGATACTTCATGAAGCTTTTGCAACATCACACTTTCTACAATAACTCCGTATGACACCCTCCCCCTATTGACTCCACCCTCTAGATCAACACATTATCTATTTTTATTTCTTTAAGCGGGTGACAAAAATTCTCTGAATTGACTTGTTATTAATATGAAAGCTTTCATATATAGGTAGTATGAATTCATGTTTATTCAAATTATAAAATATGCAACTCCTAGCTCCAACTGTTGAAAAGTAATGACCAAGGTCAAAGTGTGTTTTATTTTGTAAAAGTGGGAAAACGTTCAAGGTCAAGAGGTCAAATTTGGTGGTTCCAAAAGAAAGGTCTTGTTGTAAGGAATACACATGTACACCAAGCCACTCTTTAGGCTAGTTTAAAGTTAAGAACAGACAGACAAACGGAGATACGGACAGACAGACAGGACAAAAACAATATACCCCCGGGATCCTTTGATCCGAGGGCATAAAAATCTTTCTCAGTGGAGCAGAATCAATGAAATATGTAAGATGATATATATTCATGTTGCTTTTTTCATATTTAGCTTAAAAGTATTTTGTATCTTGCTATAAAAAATAATTGACAGTTACTGTATTGTTTTCTAGATTGATGATCATTTCCCTGGATGTATATGCTTTAAACATGCCAATTTTAACCTAACTTGGTACAAATGAAGCCTTGGGTGAAGAGGTCTTTGTTTATAAGAAGCCCTAGCTCCATTCCAAAAGGATATAATGAAGAATAGAAAAAGAAAGGAGAGGTCATAAAAGAAATTTCTTTTCAAGAACCACTGAGCCAGAAATTTTGACATTTATATGAACACTTTCTGAGCTTTTGTATGAATTATTCTAAATTGTTCAAACCTTGACCATCGTATGTAGGAATTAGGGGATTTAAACTTACCGGTACACACTGAAATGATTGAGATAAATCTTTGAAAAAAAACTTATTCTCAAGAACCACCTGGCTAGAAAAGGTGAAACTTGTGTTGAAGCTTCCTAAAGTACATATAGTTTAGATTGCAAATTGTTGGGATTATGTTTCTACGGATAGGGAAGGGCCAAATAAGGAATCAATTTGAAAGTATTACAACCAATAAATTCTCGCAGTTCCTAATATTAGATCTAAAATAAATTAAAAGGCTCATGGGCCACGATGCTTACCAAAATGACTTAAAATCAATTTTACAATTAAACTGAAACTTTTATGTTCATTTCAGATAAGCTGAAAGCATGAATACGACATTGAAGCCATCAGAGATTGTTAACAGCAGTACTTTGCACAGTGTTGAAGATGGAGGGCCCATTGTGGCAGTCGTAGGAATGTTAACTTTTTTCAGCGTCATAGGAACAACAGGCAATGCCTTAGTTTTATACGTGTACACAAGAAAGCGCCACAAACTGGCAGCAACCGTTTTCATCATTTCACTTGCAACAACTGACTTAACAACATGCATTGTTGTCATGCCGTATACAATTATCATCGAATACCTCAAATACTACGTTAAATACGATATATTCTGCAAAATGTATATGTTTTTCATAACTTCAAACGTTCCTTTTGCTGCATTTATTATGGTTGGTATTGCTTTTGATAGATACTTCTGCATTGTTCATCCATTTAAACATCTCATGAACGCACAAAGGGCAAAAATTATTACTGCGTCTATGGCAGGTCTGGCTGTTTCACTTGGGATTATCACAGCATTAAACTACAGTGTCTACGACATTCAGATCTGTGGTGGGAATTCTAACACGACTTGTGTTAAGTATACTGGGGTTTGTAAAACATCAGAAATTTTACTTCCGTATTCCTTCACGTTACATTATCAGAAACTATACACAGCACTCTTTTTCCTGTCCTTGGTGATGGTCATTATTCTATACGGACTTATCTACCGATCCGTGTTGATCCGTCGAGCCAAAAGAAGACGTCAGAGGAGGTCCATGTGTTCTCTGCCACTTACAAAGGAATCTTGGTTTTCTGATTATCGATCATCGATGATATCGAGCTTAAGAAAGCATTCAGATGAAAAAAATGATAAGAATAACATTGATTCTGAACTTCTTCGACAGTTGACAATCCGTGAAAGGGGGCTGGTGGCCAATATCAAAACAGCTTTAATGTTATTCGTCGTAACAGCTGTTTTTATTTTAGTATTTTTGCCTGCTTGGTTGATGGCACATCAATTAATCGGATATAATCGAGTGATATTTTATATGTACTTTGCATATAACGTAGCCAATCCTATTATATATGCTTTTATGAACAAAGCCTTTAGACGCCAGCTTAAAATTGTCTTTAAGTGTATGTAAATGTATTGTCGGTTATGCAGACAATGACACACTTACCGCTAACCCCAAGAAACAGTCAATTATTTTCTTTCACTTAAATTAAATTATTAATGATTTTGGTTCCCTCAATTTGTAAATATGTCAGTTTATACGGTGCTTTTGAAATTTATTTAACTTTAACAGGATAGAATGGTCGACGAGTGATCCTGCAATGTACTTTGTTATAATTAATTTCATCAAAAACGAAAGATTTACATTGCAGCCAATAAATCTTGTGTTCAGTGTTTTATTTTGCAAACATTTCCTTTGGAGTTTATTGCTGCATAAGTAAGGGAAGTTGACGATAGAAAAGTTAAAGTCATCACGTTTATCATATAGCTTGGTTGTAAGATTACCATCAACGTCTGTGTCAGGCTCTGTGGTATATCTCAAGCTCCCCAGGAAATATCGTATCGACGTAGAAATGGAAATTACTATAATTGTTAATTGACATGACGTCGTCGATATATATCTAAATGTCGAGTTGAGGCCACAGCAAGTGTTTTCTTCTTTTCACGCATAAGATTTTGCAAAAATTCTGCTTCATATTAATATTTAAATAGGTCTGCTAATAACGGAGCGCAATTGGTACCCATGGGAATTCCCATATTGTCCCACATTGAAAATTTTGATTAACTAGTCAAAATTAAAAAAAAATGTATTTGCTGCAAAAATTATTAACTTATTAAATTTTTTTTAAATTCATTTTGTGCAATAGTTTTACAAGAACATATTATTTCCTTGTAGAAAACAGGAAACATAACATTATACCTTTATCACCTGCATACGGAATATATATATCTCAGTGGATTCGATTCGCAAGAGCATGCTCTACGTATATTTTAATGTATTATTTGCATGACATATTGTTATATTTATGGAGAGGAACTAGTAAGTTGCATGAACTTGTTTCCAATCCATTTGACTCGTTCAATAAAATATGTTCAAAACAAAAAACGTATGAACAATTTCTAAACGAGGTTAATTATTGACAAGCAAGTTGATGAAACAAGAATATCAGCAGTTTCGTTTAAAGTCATCATTTCGTAAGTTCTATGGTCGATACAATGACCTTGTCAGCAAATACAATTTATCATTGAGTCAAATGCTGACTGACGTTTTTCAAACTTATTGTTAGTCCATTATTTATACACTGAATTGATGACGGATTTTCCGTTAATTTCCGATCATGACAAGGAGCACACGGCGGGTGTGACCGGTCAGCAGGGGATGCTCACTCCTCCATTGCACCTGATCCCACCTCTGATGTTCCGGAGGTCGGCCTGTGATCTGCTCCTTTTTTGTATTGTTTTATGGACTTTGATATTGAATACTGTTCGTTATCTCCATATACTTCTCCATGCATAACGGGCGATACCAACGAGAGTGGGAAACTTGGGATAATTTACTAGCCCGTTCTGCGCATTTTCCAACGTTTCCCACTATCGTTGATGCCCTGGCATACTATACTGACAATTTGTTGAAGAGTTATCTCCCTCTGATCAAAAATATTTTAAAAATTATATTTATTAAACAAGAGGCCCATGGGCCACATCGCTCACCTCAGAAGCTTTGACCATTCTGTTCTTTACCAGATTTCCTCCTTGTAATACATAATGCATTCCCACCCTACCCCACTGATCATAAATTTAAGACATTTTGAAATCTACACTACCCCAGGATCCTTCCATGTGCACATGAGTTTCAACTTTTCTGGCCCAGTGGTTCTTGAGAAGATTTTCAGATTTTTCCTTTATATTTCTATGTAAAACTTTGATTCCCCATTGTGGCCCCTCCCTTCCCCAGAGGTCATGATTTGAACAATTTAAAATCTACACTACCCCAGGATGCTTCCACATAAGTTTCAGCTTTTCTGGCCCAGTGGTTCTTGAGAAGATTTTCAAAGATGTTTCCTATATATTTCTATGTAAAACTTTGATTCCCCATTGTGGCCCCTCCCTTCCCCCAGAGGTCATGATTTGAACAAATTAAATTCCACTACCCAGGATGCTTCCACATAACTTTCAGCTTTTCTGGCCCAGTGGTTCTTGAGAAGAAGAATTTCAAAGATTTTTCCTATATATTTCTATGTTAAACTTTAATTCCCTATTGTGGCCCCGCACTTCCCCCAGGGGTCATGATTTATACAATTTAGAATCTACCCTACCCTAGAATGCTTTCACATAAGTTTCAGCTTTTCTGGCCCAGTGGTTCCTAAGAAGAAGATTTTCAAAGATTTTTCCTATATATTTCTATGTAAAACTTTGATTCCCCATTGTTGCCCCGCCCTTCCCCGAGGGGGTCATGATTTGAACAATTTAGAATCTACACTACACCAGGATGCTTCCACATAAGTTTCAGCTTTTCTGGCCCAGTGGTTCTTGAGAAGAAGATTTTTTAATGACCCCACCCTATTTTTGTCTTTTCTTGATTATCTCCCCTTGTGAGGGGACTTGACCCTTTATTTTAACAATTTAAATATCCCATCACCCAAGGATGCTTTGTACCAAGTTTGGTCAAAATTGGCCCAGTGGTTCTAGAGGAGAAGTCGAAAATGTGAAAAGTTTACAGACGGACAGACAGACAGACAGACGGACGGACGACGGACAAAATGTGATCAGAAAAGCTCACTTGAGCCTTCAGCTCAGGTGAGCTAAAAAATTCAATTTTCATTCCATTTCTAATAATTTTATGCATCTTTCCATCGCCGAATTCATTGATATTCGTAGCAATTGATTTATAAGAACTTGTCCCCACAACTTCAAGCTCTTTTTGTTTATAAACATTGATTAATAATATATTACCGGGTATACATACATGTATATCATACACCTTGCATTGATCTTATTATTTAGTTATACTGTATATCAACGCCATCAGCATAAGCCCATGAGAGTCTTTACAGTTGTCCAAGAAATGGTATGGTATCATGATAAAGAATACTGTCAATTAATTCAGGCCTACACAACAGAATGCATCTTCTGATTTAGATGACCTATTTTGTTTCTTTTCCCATTGTGATATTTCATTCCCATTGTCGACTGTCAATTCTTTGTGTTTTACACAACTTTTGATGTTGCTGCACGAGTTTTATCGATATATCAGACACCGGTGACTGATAGAAATAGCTGATTTAGTGTCCCCTTATCGTTCTTAAATTACTTTTTTCCGAATTTTCATGTGCTTCCGAATTTTCTTGAATTTATTTAATAAGTAAAAACTAGACACAATAAAATATTTTTTTAAAAGAAAAAGGTGTATGTCGCTCTCACTCACCTTATTTCGAAAATAAGTGAAAGCAGGGTAATCTATAGTAACTGCTTTCAAATTCTTGCATTTACCAATTTTTGTTTTCATAGCAATGATAGCCATGTTTAAAATTATAATTTCCCCCCTTCAATCAATTTTAAAGTTAGATTAATAAGTTTGATTATGCAACAGTGTACCCTCATCACCGGCATATGATGCTCTCAGTTGATCTGATTCCCAAAAGCATGTTCCACGTATGAATTTCTTAAAGTTACTGACAAACAAGTTGATGAATCGAGAATATCCCCATTCTCGTTTAGATTTATCATGTTGCTTGGTATTTTTTCTACTAATTGTAAGACCATTATTTACTTGTCGACGATTTCTTCTGTTATTTCCTATCATGACAAGGAGCACACGGTCTCCTCCTTGGCACTTGATCCAACCTCTGATGTTTTAGAGGTCCATGTTTGCTCCTGATTTGTATTTTTTGAATGGACATTTTCGGCTTGAAATCTGTTCGTATGCTCAATATTTTTCATGAATATTACCATGTTTTTTATTTCGATGGGTGGCTCTAGAGCTCTCTTGTTGGTCGTTCATACCAAATTTCATAATTTTTTTTTCGGAACGGCGAGTAACAGGTCCTATGGGTAAAATAACTAATATAGCACGCCGGCGATTAATCAAGTTTTTGTTAAACATGTAGAACAAATTGATATGATTATGAATGTTAATTATGCAAAAATATTGACAATTGGAAAGGAAGAGGATTTAGACTGCTTAAGAACATGCATCATGCAGTTTTAAGAGTTCCTAAAATACATCTCTCAAAAAGAAGAAGCAAAATTTTGTATAAAAATTTTCATGTAATTATTATAAATGGAAAAAGTCTTTAAGAAAATGTATCGTTTAGACATCAGCATTCACAAACATACATTGTACTTATTAACTACGTACTCTTTCAGCAAAATGTTCTCTGACAGCACCCCCCCTTTATTTCATCACGTTTTTAGCCATAAAATCTAAATTAAGGTACATGTAATATCGAACTGAACTACTAAACCTACGAATTTTGTGAAAATAATCCTGGGGCATGTATATTTTAGTCAACAAATCTCCTTAGAAGAAACTTAGTGGAGAAACTGGAATGTTTTTTTAAGTGTATTAGTGCGATACATTGATCTCGTTCAAGTCAATAGTCATGAAATATCAGATAACCCAGGTTCTCTCTATTTTCTTACAAGAACCTCTCCCCAGACTGATAACAATTTGTTGATAAGATGTTGGGGACATGGAATTTGAAGCTTTGTTGAAATCACAAAGAAGCGAGAACTGTTCTCATAATTTTTTTACAGACCATGGAATTTTCCTTGTCATATTTCTTTATACAAGAAAGTATTTTCAATTGGTACCATTGATTTTATATTGATATGTAGCTTGTAAACTGTATTAATACGCAAATGGCATTGAGAAGATAACATTTGCATATTTTTAATTTAAGGAGACAGCAATAGTAATGGGAAAAATAAAACAGCATGGAAATATCATTGACATTTTCCTGAAATGATATGATCCCCTAATGACAAAATATCTTTATCTTTTATAGATTTTATCAATACAAGTTGTATATTTTTGTGATGTTGAATATAAAAATGACCTGTAATTTTGTATTTTGAACGTTGTCAGGACAAGATCGACATTAATTTGATTTGCAGCTGATTCTACCTCGAGTAACCGATTTGTTTAAATTAATATGTTTCTCAAACATGAACCTTCTACGTTAATTGATCAGGGAGACAAAAAAGGAAACTAGATACTATGAATCGATGATGAAATAATTTATTAGCCGCCAGCAAAGAAAATAAAGAAATCTAATAGCAGTTTAAACTTCTAACGAGGAAAAAAATGTCTGCAGACTCTTCTAAGAAAGTAATTAATAGATTCTTGTGTATGCCATTTGATTTCCAATAATTGCTATATCATACAGTAGAAAAGGTAGTTAGTGAGTGGTGGACGAATATCCATCACATTTTTAGATGAGCAGATCACATAACAACTGCTTCTTTAAAAAGGATAAACCTATCTTTACTCGATACAAAAATAATTTACCTTTGTTATAGGGGGAAACATCAGACTGAGATTTTTTAGAAGTTGTGTAATTCAGGTATGAATACCCCAAAGCTGCGAAGAACTTCAAAAGTATGAAAATTACCGAATGAATATGTGTTATGACCCTGTAAACGAAGTTTTGGGGTATATATTTTTTGCCCTATCCTTCTGTCTCTCTGTCTGTTTATCCGCAAAAACTTTAATCTTGCTCATGATTTTTGAGTAGGTGAGGCTTTGGCCTTCATATTTCACAGGTTTAATTCTTGTGACAAGACTTTTCTTTGGCCAATGGGTACCACCAAATTCGACCTCTTGACTTGACCTTGGAGTTTGACCTACTTTTACAAAACAAATCCACACTTTATCATCTGCCATTACTATTAAACAGTTGTTTCTAGGGTTTTCATTCTTCACAAGGGTATATTTGGGAGTAAACGTTTGCTTCGGTTTAAAAGTTTGTTACCTTTTGACTTCAACCTGAAGAGTTTGACCCATTTAAAAATGTTGGCATATAAATGTATAGGTTACATCATAGATGCCGAGTGGTATTGATTATATCGTTTTCATGGCGCCTGGAAATTTTCCACGCCCCATGAAAACGATATAACCAATAGCACGAGGCAATCTATGATGAAAGCAACTTGTCGCATGTCTGATGACGTAAATTTTATCGAGAGTGTCAAAATTCAATAAAAACAAAATTTGACCTGATTTCTGCTTCCTGCAGAGATAAATAAAGGGGCGTGGAAAGTATTATCGCATATGTGATATGGGATATATCACAGCAGAAAGATAAAAGAAAATCACCGCAGATATACGACAATGAACAATTAAAACTAGGACATTTCATATCTCACAGGTTAATTCCTTATGACGAGACCTTCCTTTCGATACTAAAAATTTTGTCCTTGAAGTTAAACGCACATTTTGAGAAACTTCAACCCTCGCCTTAGGCTGCCATACGGGGACATCAGTGTTTCACAAAGATATCTTCTTTTTTTAATTTATCGCGGGTAATGATATGGTTGAATATATTAAGAGTAGAAATATCATTCGTTTTGATATTACTGATATAATTTTAAACAAGATTTTTTTGTGAAACACTGATGCCCCCGTTTGGCAACTTATGACGGGGGTATAATTTTCTAACATGCACGTCAAAGGTCAAGGTCAAAATTGTTTGTACACAACGGAACGCCTTGTTACAAGGAGTGCACCTGTTGAAAATAAAAGCCCTACATCTAACTGTTCAAAAGTTAAGGCCAAGATTGAACATTGACCATGTTTCCAACAACCTGTTAGAATTTCAATGATGGCCAATTACAATGTACAGTGCTACCCTATAACCTATTCTGGTTTTATATTCCTTAGAAGCAGAATTTATTCAAAAATTCTACACGAGCATAAAAAAATATTGCCGTGTACTTCAACTCGACGTTCAATATATTGACGATGTTTTATCAATTAACAATATCTTATATGTCGACTATATTTCCCGGTGAACACTAATTTAAAAGATACCAAAGGCTCTGCCACATCTGTTTTATATATATTTCATTGGATGATTTAATGACTTAAAACGATAAGGACCAACTTACTTCTAAATTGTATGATTAACGAGATGAGTTCAGTCTCTGTCATCAATTTTTGTTATTCATGAAGTTATTTTTTAAAAGATGTTTGCGCCTCCCAATTTTTTGTTTTGGTACTCAAGTGCATTCCCTGGGTAAGATCAACTTTAGGCAGACTATTGACAGAAAAATTGATGTTACGAGGAGTTCAACAATCTTGATTAAAGTCATACTATCATTAATGATTTAAAACAAGTCGTTATAATTTTCTCGTTATAGCAAAAATAACTTTCATTTGTCTTCTTATGGCTGGTTTGCTTGATACGAAGTGTTGGACCACTGCTCTTTTATTTTGAAGAAATTCGACTGCAGAGTATTCTGTCAACCTGATCAATAGATAGGTCTCACAATGGCTGTACCCGGTCAACAAAGGATATGCACTTCTCCTTGGCAATTGATCTCATCTCCTGAATGTCATGGGTTTTGTGTTAAATTCCCTTTTACACGCATTTTGTATTAGATTTTTTAAAGATCGGTTTTAGTCCGTCTTCTTCACTATTTGCATGTTGTATTTGTCTACGTTTACCAGTATTCACTAACAGCTTTAAAAGGATATTCTCTTGAAACTGTTTTCATCTTAAATATTATTGACCTATATCCTAAAGTATCATAATCATGTTTGACCCAATGATTTAGCCCATATATAGAATACTGTAGAAAACTTAGCTACTCTATGATTGTTCTCCCTCAATAAAAAAAACTCTGATGAACTGAAAATGTTTAACCCCCCCCCCCGCCCCCCCCCCCCCCCCCTTCAGCTGAAATTGCTTCCTCTGGGCCTGTAAGAGTTCAGTAAGGTTTCTGGAACAGACACCATAGGTGATCACTGCCCTTCCTTTTCAGCAAAGCGAAGGAAAATTGTTGCTAGCTTACATGGATTTTCATTTTCTCCCTCTGCGCAGACTTCCCAAACGGTAAAGAAGATAGTAACTTGCATAGAATGTAAGAAACCCACAATCATATACAATGCTAATAAACTCAATGGACAAGAAGTTGATATTCTGACAAGGATTGTTACAATGTATCAATTTTCTTGTGGTGCTTACCTACTGGATTGAAAACCAAAGATCGCGACAAAGCTCCAAATATATCGGAGCTCTGTTGGAAAAAGTAAATGTTAAATCAGATTTGCCTTGTGCTTCTCCTGATGCGATACCGTTTTACAGTACAGGTGAATTTCTTCCAGTACGATACCACTGTGGGAGACAAGGAACAGATGTGAAACATCTAATCAACAGTCCCCACTGAAAGGAAAACTATTCAGGGCAAGAAAGACAGTAAACCCAAAAAAAAGTAAAAGTAAAAATGACAATGTTTATGGTAAGGCTTTTATTCTGACCTACTGTACCTCTGAATAAGTTGCCATGTGCATTTAAGTAAAGCATACTTTTTTTTGTTTAATATGTAATTAAAAAAAGTATGATATTAATAAGAAATTTTACCAAAACCCAAAACAAAACTTGAATAACCTCGGCGTAGAAAATGAACGGAAATTGTAAATAAATTTATCCAAAATGACTCAAATTAGAACTAGACCTATATGTTCTTTGAAAAATCTTTATACTAAATTTCATTTCAATATGTGCAACCACTGCGAAGATAATGATCAGAAACTTATTGGACCGACAGCAGCAGCAAAGCAATGCCCTCCCTTCTTCGAATGGGGCATAATAAAAATGTCAAATTAAAGGCCTCCATCCCTCATCCATTTTGGGGAATTTGGCCCGAGAACAAGAGGTAAATTATGTAAAGCCTTAAGGAAATTCTACAAAACTTATAAAAAATGAAGTTTTCTGAACTTTTTTGGAAAGATATTAAATTCTAATGCCTCTGAAACATCTTTATTTGAAAGTCAAGTACATCATTTTTGAAACAAAAATCAGTAGTGAGTAAAGGTCTGTATTAATACTTGTCCCCGATTAAATAGATAATGACCGATGAAAGTCGAAAAGGTCAAGTTCAAATGCAGATGCTAATATTTCTTGACCGATGATACTAAGGTTAAGTACACAGATGCTTTCGTTCTATTCCATTTAGATGTGCCTGATTCTTCTATAATTTGTAATGATGCAGAAAATCTGATGCTTCTGGGAATTATATTTTTCTCTATCTGTTGACGCACGTCTGATTACAGGGAAATGGGAAGAGACATCCACATATGTTCTTAAACGTACAAGTTTAATTGAAGATAAATAATATGAGAACTTCAAGGCTACATACGTGCCATGCATGATTTTTAGAAGTGCATTATAGTGCATTACAACCGAAAAAAAATTAAGGGAGTGAATTGAAAGTACATGTACATGTACGTTTACAGTGAGGCCTGTAAACAAACAATGTTACCAAGCTGAAAAAACATACTGTCATTAACGTTATGATGAAATACAGAACTTAAGCACATTACAAGAGGCCAAACTGATTAGGGTTTGAATTGTATGTTCTTTCACTTATAAATCTATATTGCAATTAACATTCCTTCGTTTTTTTGTTGTAAATGTTTCACTCGTATTTAAACTCCACCTCTAACAGATTAAGGAATGCAATTTGTGACCTGTATTTGGAATATACGACCTTGATATCTACTTCGGCACGTGACCTCCCATACGAAAAGTTACTATTCATTTAACATGTTTAATTTAATCAATATTTTATTATGTTAGATTACATAATTGGATTGGACATCAGGCATGGCCTATATAAGTCCTCTCCAAGGTCAAGGTTACAAATGTTAAGAATATTGACAATGATTTACAATGATGGAATAATACTTATTAAGTTACATATTATTTTCTTTTGGTAACTATACATGGGAAAACGAAGCGAAAAAAAAAATAGATTAAATTATACAGAAGAATTATTACTAAGTTTGTATACTCGCTATGAAATATAATGATAAGGAAATAAAAAAAGTGCAAACAAACAGCAAACAGAATAAGTAAATAAATAAAGTGCAAAGGATAAATATGCAAAGAAAAATACAAAACCGAAGAAAGAGTGACATTTATAAAAGACAAATAAATTTTAATCAAGCAATAACACTGAGTAAGGAAAAATAAAATATAAAAGAAACCAGAAGTCTCTGTCGAGACTGAAGCTCTACTGGTTTGTACTTATAGCAAAGGAAGAGAAAAGTACTAAAGCATTTGGAAACTGAAACTTTTCAACAGCAATAAATAGAATAATGATCCTTGATTAAGTCTCTTTATGTTCTAAGTGCAGTCTACTTGTATGCCACATTTATATTATAATTAGACTAAAATTGTATTTGGAGTAGCATTTTGAAAGAATTTCACAGAAATTTCTATTTTTAGTAACCACGGCAACACCGTTCATCGAAATCAAAAACCGATATACAGAATTAAGTATCTTAGTGTAGTCTACTTGTGTGCCAAGTTATATTGAAATCAGACTAAAACTGTAGAAGGAGTAGCATTTTGAAAGAATTTCACAGAAATTTCTATTTTTAGTAACCACGGCAACACCGTTCATCGAAATCAAAAACCGATA
>PRKT01000031.1:2179978-2221853 GCA_003671525.1 Saccostrea glomerata
CCCCCCCACTTTCAAAAACGATGCTACGTGCCTGTAAACAGACACGAAATAACATAGTATTGGATCATTATTTGATTTAATTAATATCAAATACTTCATTGATTTGTTTTAAAAGTTTTTTTTTAACTTTTATTCTTTTTATACACTCCGTTTAAAAAAAGCAACAATAATTTGAAACAAATTCCAAGGCTTATATCGCATCTGAAAATGATATTGATGAAATAATAATGAAACAATGAATCAAATGTGTTGTTGAATGGCTAGACAACAATGTGCACATCCAGCGAGCGTTACCCAAGGTATACTAAAAGACAGGTGTGAAACCCCCGGGGCATGTCGTTTCCTGCTCAGACACTGCTAATCCCTATACACAGGAAATGATCGCGGCTAATACTTAATACACAAAGAAACAGAATTTGTCAAAGAAAACAAAAAATATTTTTTGCATTGAATATTTATTAATATAATCTATAATTTCGTCTGTGAAGTTTATCATTACACCTGCACATCCTATCTTATCTATTGAACACGGAAATCGAGAAATATTAAAATTAAAAAGAAAGACATTGTTTTAAAAAGTAATACATGTTAATATGAAGGTGAAAAACGATAGTTTTTCTTGATCTCTTGTATAAAGTTCACGTGCTCAAAGTTAACTCTCGTCATCGAATGCTTTCCGGTCATTTGGCAATTTGAGAAAAATGCCTGCACATTTATATAAAAGAGGTAAATAAAATAAAGTAAAGTTTTCTTAATTTGGGAACAGAACATAAACGATGAGAAATAAAGAAAAATAAAACTTTTTCTTGATATCTTGGATAAAGAAAATTTAAGTTCACGTGCCCACTACATGTAACTGCAAACGCTCGTCATAGAATGTTTTCCGGTAATTTGACACTTTAAGAAAAAGCCTGTACATTTTATATATAATAAATCGAAATTAATTAATAAACAATATGAAGATGTACATTTTTAAAAAGATGTATATCTTTTTTTTCAAATGAATGCTGAAAATCGTTTATCGAAACTTAAAAACAGTCTGAGTTCAACATTTATTACAGTTTGCATATCATAAAAAACTAAATTTCTAGTATTCAATTTTGTTTCTTGATAGATTCTTAATAACACAAAACAATTAACCAATTGCAAAGACGTAACAATTTAATACAATTTTCTATTCAATTTCAAGGATTGTTATGTAATTTTAAAAACAAAAATAAACTTATTTTTTCTTAGTTTAAATTCTATTCAAAAATTTATTAATAAACACACGTTTTTGTTTGTTTTTTGTTTGTTTGTTTATTTGTTTTGTTTTTTGTTTTTTTGTTACAGGGAAAATTCGCAAATTACAATTCGGGGAGATAACTCCCGTTTGTTTACGATACTAATTGTCAGTGACTGATCGATGATTTAACCGCGGCGGGGACAGGTAAGTGATGAATTTCCCGCGGAGGGAACGCGGTTTACCTGTCTACCTGGCCAAATACCGCGTTGTGATTATACCGCGGCGGGGACGCGGGAAATACGGGATCCGCGTTGCCTGTACTGTATGTGTATACCATTTAGGCAATTACCCACCAAATGGGACTCATACCACCAATTGGGGGGGGGGGGGGGGGGGGGGGGGGGGTGTGCCCAACCTGATTTATAGTCAGTTTGGCCACTAGAGGGAAATCCAACTGTTTCCATGGCCGCACTGGCGTGTTTTTGTTTGAGTATCTGCACCAGGTTTAAGATCGTCAATTCTCGTGCACACTTTTATTTTATCATCATGAAGTTTTTTGAAAATCTTCCCATCTGCCGTCCACGTGTCTTTGATTTCTTTGGTTTTTTTGAGTTGTCTTGCATGATATGAGATTGTGGATCGGTTTTTGGTTAGATCTTCAAACACATAGTAAGAAGTGTTTTGAGATATATTGTAGTCATGGACTAATTTCCATCGCTTAATGACGCTATGTCTTGCCTTCCACGAAGTAAATCCGACAATGATGTCACGATTAGGTTTTGAGTTTGGTTTTCCTATCCGGTGGCTCCTGTCAATGTCATGAATGTTTAAGTCAAAGTTCATTGTCTCTTTAACAAAATCAACAACCAAGGCATTGGTATTTTTCCCCTCATTTTCTGTAATCCCTGATATTCTCAAATTTTTCTGTGTGTGTATTGTTCTAGGTCATCATTTTTCATTTCTAATTCTTAACATCTCTTTTCCGAGTTCCTCAACTGGTCAGTTAGATTATCGATAGACACTCTTAGAGGATCAAGTACACTCTGTAATGTTTCTGTCAGACTAGGAAGGAGATGAGTGATAAGTGATTTTACTAGTACTTTTGAGGAGCAGATGCATTCACCAAATTTTGACATTATTTCTGGTTTATTTAATGCACCCACTAGTGTGTCAACTATCGCATCATCATCATCAAAGTCTTCATATTCACTACTGTTTTCACGTGCTATTTTGGAAAAAGGTTTGGCACTTTGGGGCTGACACAGATCTCCACGTTGTGATTTTTTACCTTGTTTAGGCATTTTGTGATTTGGGAACAGAAATGAAAGAAATAGCAGTTTGTTGGTGTTTTTTTAAAATGTTGTTAAAGAATTTAAACCATAATAATAATCACAGCTAAGTAATTTAAACCAGCGAGTGAGTGAGTGAGTGATCGAGTCATTGGAATTCAAAATGGAGGACGCATATTCCTTTGTCCTTTGTGTTTAGGAAAACGAGAGACAAAAAAACACAAACCTCCCTTGCAATATTCACATTGTTGTTATTTCTAGGTTCTTTAGGATGTTAATAAACAATTCCACATATTTCAATCTTCAAAGGATGAGGTGACATAACTGTTATCTGGGGCCCCTTTTTCCACGACGAATTATATATAATCTACAACAATGTTGGTAGTTTTCAAACAAGACTGAATAAATACGACGCCTTTTGAATAGTTTCAATAGTTCAGACATATTTTAATGATAAAGTATTGAATACTGCATTTTTAAGACCCTATCACAGCTAAATTCGGCCAGGTTTGTGAGAATATGTTCTTTTATGGCAAGAGAATGGGCGGGACTTAGTACAATAGAGGGATATGCGTGTCCGAGAAGACCTTATATGGCTATTGTTATTATTTCGCACATAGTCATTGTCCAATCCGATGACAGAACAACAAAACATGCTGGTTTACTACGTTTACATTTTATCTCAGACACGTGGTTTAGGTCAATTTACCTGTTATCCTTTTCTACATTTCAAACTTTTATAATGGTCAGCCAAGACTGTTTATACTTAATAATACGCATGGATTTTCAGCATTTACGTTTTTTAGCTCACCTCAACGAAGTTGGGGGAGCTTATGTAATACCCTCGGCGTCGGTGTCCATGTCGGCGTCCCAGGTTAAGGTTAAGTTTTTTGGAGCAGTTTTCTATTTAAGTACTTTATGTGCTATATTGATTAGACATGCATGGAAGATGGTTCTACTGTGTTTCATTGTACCATTCAAAGTTTCAGATGCTGCAGTTTCAGCAAAGGAATGACCAGGTTAATGTTTTTGGAGCAGGTTAACATTTTTGGGGCAGTTTTTGGTGTAGATTTCATTTCCAAGTTACTATAAGCCCTATGTTGACCAAACTTGCATGGATGATACATCTAAGGATGCATACTACCGGGCTTGCTTCGGATGCTGAATCTGACCTACATTTTCCGGTTGAGTGAACAGGTTAAAGTTTTTGGTGCAGGTTTCATTTGCAAGTAACTATAAGTCCTATGTTGACCAAACCTGCATGGATGATACATCTAAGGATGGATACTACCGGGCTTGCTTCGGATGCTGAATCTGACCTACATTTTCCGGTTGAGTGAACAGATTAAAGTTGTTGGTGCAGGTTTCATTTGCAAGTAACTTTAATCCCTATGTTGACCAAACTTGCATGCATGATACATCTAAGGATGAATATTACCGGGCTTGCTTCGGATGCTGCATCTGACCTACATTTTCCAGTTGAATGAACAGGTTAAAGTTTTTGGTGCAGGTTTCATTTGCAAGTAACTTTAAGCCCTATGTTGACCAAACTTGCATGGATGATACATCTAAGGATGCACACTACTGGGCTTGCTTCGGATGCTAAATCTGACCTATATTTTCTTGTTGAGTGAACAGGTTAAAGTTTTTGGTGCAGGTTTCATTTCCAAGTAATTATGAGTTCTTTAATGACCAATCTTGCATGGATGATACATCTAAGTATGCATACTACCAGGCTCGCTTCAGATGCTGAATCTGACCTACTTTTTGTGGATGACTGAAAATGTTAGTTTTTAATAAATGTTTCATTTCCAATTAACTATGAGCCCTATAATGAGCAAACTTGCATGGTCGATACATCTTAGGATGCACACTCATGGACTTGCTTCGGATGCTGAATTTGACATACATTTTTCAGATAATAGACCAGGTAAAAGTTATGGTTGCAGGTCTATTACCAAAAACCTATAAGGCTCATATAACATAGTATAAACCAAACTTGCACAAATGTTGCATCAAGAGATGAAAACTCTCAAATTTGCTTCAGATGCTGGATTTTGATTACATTTTCATTAAGAAGAACTAGTTTAAATTTTTTATGTAGGTCTATTTCAAAGTATCAGATCAAAATTGCTTAAATATTTTTATTTTTGGAATGTGCACTTTTTTGTTGGTTAATTGTGTGACTTTGCCTTACTTAAAGACAATATTCGTTGAGGTGAGCTCTGTAATCTCTGATTACCTATGTTTTTTTTTTTTAGAAATGCACATGAAACTTGTATTTACTGATGATCGAGAATACGCGTAGACCTAGCGAATTGCTCACCAAACACGCTACAAAACCTTTAAACTAATGTATATCTATCAATTGTTTGTAAATGTATATAAATTTTACTGCCATCTCGACTCGAAATTGTACATATGTAGATCCATGTCTAATCTGTGACTCAAATGCATAAAAAAAATTCTGCAGTAAAATTCCAAGCATGTTTCCATAGTATTTTTGTGGTACTCACTAGTAACGAATTTCATTCAGCTGATTGGTCAGTTAGAAAGTATCGCCAGTGCCTCGATTAGCATATGAATTCATTCTTACATCAGAAAATCTAGTTCCGTCGATCTGTTCATAATGGAAAAGGCCTGCTAGATTTTACAATTTTTTTAAAAAATAGCATATGAGCGCAGTTAGGTACAATTTTCTCCTTTTGCATATAGGTAGATTTCAATGAAATACAGTGACCAGCCAAAGGTGAAAATTGTACCTACCTGCGCTCGTATATTTTAAGGGCTTCAAAGAGTTGGGCGTGGTTAAAATGCAATGGATGTAAACATGATACCCCTACCCCAATAAAGGATCAATATCTTTCAAAACCCGTTTCTATTTTTGTTAAGAAGGTACACATATCAGTGAATAGTTACATATAAAAATTTGAGTAAAATTTAGACATTTTATTTTTTGCCAATTTACCGGGGGCCGCAAATCACCTCATCCTTTCGCACCGTTCACGGTAGCTCAGTCGGTAGAGCGCTCGCTCCGTGATCGGGATGTCGTGAGTTCGTATCTCGGCCGCGACTGACCTAGTCGTTAAAATGGGTAGCAACTGTTCCCTCGCCATGCGCTCGGCACTTTGAAGTGAAAGTTGCGGAAGTGAAAACTTCGGATGAGACCTTAAAAACCGAGGCCCCGTGTCAGCGGCAGGCGTTGGCACGATAAAGATCCTCACTGCTCAATGGCCCTGAGTGCCGAATAAAGGTCAAAATTTGAAGCCCTTCACCGGCAATTTCGCACAATATATTAAATATACACACTTTTTTGCCTGCTTACAAATACACTACATAGTGGTCATTTGACCCTTGACCCTTTTTGAGTTACTATTCGTATTCAATCGGAATATTCAGTTGACGACTCGTTGACTATCAACTTACAGTCATTTGACCATTTGTTGAATTTTTGACATGCAAATAAGGTGTTCAACCCATTTGCATAGAGTGGACCACTGTTGAAAACTTCATTATATTCTTTACAGTTGACCATTAGTTGAATATTCTCATCTATTTTCTTCAGTTGACCATTTTTGAAATATTCCTCTATATTGTTTAAAGTTGACAATAAAATTAGTTAAATACTCCCCTAATTTCTTTGCAGTTGACCATTACTTGAATGCTCCTTCATTTTCTTTGCAGTTGACTATTAGTTTAACGCTCCTCTTTTTCTTTTATGCATTTGACCACTAGTTGAATACCCCTCTAATTCCTTTGCAGTTGACCAATAGTTGAATATTCCTCTATTTTCTTTTCAGTGACCATGAGCTGAATATTCCTATATTTTCTTTACAGTGGAACAATCATTTGTTTAATACTCTTCTACACAGTGCGTGTTACATTTTTTAAATGGAGGAATTTTGAAAATCTTAGACAAGCAGTGCATGGAAAATCTGCCTTGTCTCTTTCAAGAAAAGTCAAAACGATGGACTACTAAGATGATATGCAGGGTTCGAAATTAACTCATGTCCGTAAGTCCGAGACTAGTAAAAATTGTGTCGGACTAGCAGATTTTGTGAGGTACTAGTCCGTACGGACTAGTGCAAATCCGGATATAAGTCTTGAATCGGTTCACATTTTATTTCCGAATCTCTCAGACGTTTGAAAATAAACGAGAAACGCAACCGTGATAAAGCGTTTTCTACATTGTGATCGATAGACAAAGACGTGACCGTGTGGAGATTTCTGAAAGTTGAAAACCCTCTTTTTTTCACCACATGCTTTCAACTGATGTGTGGACACATATTTCATTGAATAAATTGATAAAATTTTAAGACTTGTGTTATTCTTTTTACATATTAGTGGTCGGACTAGTGGAATAGTTTGCGGACTAGTGGAAGCTAGAAGTCACTAGTCCGTGCAGACTAGTGCTAAAAAAGTTAATTTCGAACCCTGGATATGTGTGTATGCATATAACTGCATAAAAATAAATTGTGCTGGAGAACTCTCTTTAGTTGCTTTTCCTTATTTTCTGTCAGGAAAAAAGTAAAATTAGTCTATGTATAGCAATGGAATATTTTACCAAAACCACAGCAAAACACGATGCACGGCAAGTTATCGGATTAAAAAAACTTATAATTAAGAAGTACCCAATACTAGTAGTAGTAGTTGAGACTATAAGTTATATTAATATTAGTCTTTCTGATATATTTAAGAAAAAATATTGCGAAAATTTTATACTTACATGGATTACACAAGCTGAATCATTCACGACAACAATTGTTTCAATTCAAAATTTCCCACTTATTAATAGTCAACTAACCAAGGAGTCACTTAGTCCGAGTGGTCAATTATGGTCAACCTTTTTCTCGCTTTAAATTTTCTAAGTATAAGTTACTGTATTCAACTACGGCCATGATCAACTGACCATTTCATGTAAAACAGTTGGCATGTTTTAAGAAAGCATTCAACTCCTAGTGGTAAAATTTTATCGCTAATTAGTTGACGACTACGAGACGGCGAAGTCCGCTCCAAAGGAAAGGGGGGAGTATACTGTTTAACCCTTGTGTGTTTGTCCGTCTGTCCGCGCGTCTGTCCGTACAATACATAAATTTTTGGTCTCTGTTTTCTCAGCAACTACTCATCGCAGATGCTTGAAACAAAGCAAACTCTTTGTTGAGACATGCCATATGGTGGGGGTCAATTTTGTACGAATCGGATATCAAATCCCTCTTTATCAATTTATCTGGTATTACTAGTTGACTTTTCCGAGGAGCGCTGACTTTTACTGATAACAGCTAACAAACTCTTTTACGATACAAATATTTAGCTCAACATTTAAGTCATCAATAACGGGTTATTTCAAAGCACAAGTCAATTGTCCTTAAAAAAACGACAACTGCCCTACTCCCGGCCTTCTCATGTTAGTGCCCCTAAAACATAAGGGGCACTATCTCTGAACACTAGGTATACATGTATACGGAAAATCTTTTAAAATCTTCTCCTCAAGAACATGGGCCAGGAAAGTTGAAACTTATGTGCAAGCATTCTGGCGAACATGTAGTTGGATTCTTAATTGTCAAAATCATGATCCCGGGGGTAGGGCGGGGCCACAATAGGGAATCCAAGTTTTAGAAATCTTGTGATGCATGTTCTGTAAACTTGTGATATACATGTACGTGCAATATCTTGTTATGTACATGTATATTCATCACAAGATTTTGAACATACATCACACGATTTTGAATATACATCTTAAGATTTTGAACATACATCACAAAATTTTTAACATACATCACGAGATTTTGAATATACATCACAAGATTATCGAATAAAGCAACGTTTTACAAGCCATATCCGTGCTTATGTTGTATATCGTTACGATGAGGAAGATCAAGTTTTGTTTAAAAAATGATTTATTTCGATTTGTTTTCATTTTTATCAACTAATGTTTGCAGTCCGTAGACAAAATATCAAGATATTCTTTTCTTTCACGATGTCTCTGGGATTCTAACTGTAACTTGCACTATTTAACAAAAAGAAGAAAAAACTTACAATAGCCCTGCAAGTTACTCAAAGCATTGACATTATTTCAATTCATGTTAATGGATGAATAAACAATCTGAAAGAAAAAAATGGTCGTTTCTTTTCCCTCTCATGAGAGGATCAACTTCTCTTAAGTTATTTTTAAACATTCAAAATTCAATGTCTTACTCCTTGAATCATTTATATAACAATTTTCTTAAATATCTAAGCATTACTGATTCAATATTCTACAATAAAATACAATATATTTAAACAAAACAACCTTTGCAAAAGCTTCTGATGTGATAATTATATTATACATATCAAGTCTGTATTACGTGTACATGTTATCCTGCAACCCCCCTCTTACGATTATGTCATAAACACGCCTTGTAACTACATACAGTGTATATGTTAAATGGAACTTAAAAATGGAATAAAGTATTAAATCATTACTAAATGTATAATAGAAACTTATCGCAGGTAACAGTCCCATTATGTTTAGATTTGGGCAATACCAGATTGAGTGTAATTTGATCTCGTTCATTTGCGAGTAATTCATCATTATTAAATCAATTTAGTGAATGATATATTTAGAGGTCTTTCAAAAACCCCGTATTATATGCGTCGGAAATTTTACTCAGGTAATATAATTTAAAGCATCATTGTTTTCAAAATTGATTTTCAAAAATGCAGCTGTTTCTCTATTTAAATTACCATCCATCATCAATTTGAATAGCGAATAATGGCTGAGCACAAGTCAATTGTCCTTAAAGAAAAACGACAACTGCCCTACTCCCGGCCTTCTCATGTTAGTGCCCCTAAAACATAAGGGGCACTATCTCTGAACACTAGAAGAGTTCTCTTTTCTATCATCAATTATGTGATAACTCATTATATGGTACAGCTTTAAATGTCAAAGTAAAACCGTCAACTGTAAAAGTCAGTGCTTCTAGCAAAAGTCCAGTGAGCACTGGTTCACAGACTTCGTGTTACTAGTATATTGAAACTAGACAAATCTGTAGGAGGACTGATGCTCTGAAAAATTGTTTACAGACGGACACGGACACCTTACTATCGCATAAGCTCTTTTGGTCTCTAAACAGATGAGCTAACAAGAGGTTCATGCCTCATAGGTTACCGCATTGGTTCAAAGACTACGTGTTACTAGTACATTGAAACTAGACAAATCTGTAGGAGGAGTTATGCTCTGAAAATTGTTTACAGACGGACACGGACACCTTACTATCGCATAAGCTCTTTTGGTCATTGAACAGATGAGCTAACAAGAGGCTTATGCCTCATAGGTCTCCTGAGCATCAGGCAACAACTTTCCAACCATTGAATTTGGTTCATGTTTTCAACCAGAGGCCATGGTATTCACAATTTTGAAAGAAGCACCATTGCTCATTATAACTTTACATTAGTTTAATACCCAGGGGCAGAGAAGAAGATTTTCAAATAATTAATGCATTTTCACTACACATTCATTAGTGCCCCACCCCAGTACTAGAACCCCTGACCATGGGCTGGAGCGATGTATTAATAGTTCAAATTTTTGAAGAGGCGCTCTTCCTTATTTAGCTATTTTGTTTAATACCAAGTAGCAAGAAAAAGGATTTTCAAAAAATAAATGCACTAATATATAATCAATAGAGCCCCATCGTTTCACTAGAACCCCTGACCCTGGGGCCATGAAATTCACAATATAAGAGGAAGCACCCTTCCTCGCCATTACTATCATGATGATATATGTAGCAAATTTGTTTAATACTCAGGAGAAAAGATTTTTGAATAATTAATGCATTAACACTATAAAATCAGTAGAGTAGGGCCCCGCCCTTCTAGTAAACACCCGAACCCCCCCCCCCCCCCCCCCCCCCCCCCCCCCCCCCCCCCCCCCCCCCCCCGCCCCCCCCCCCCCCCCCCCGGGCCATATCAAATTCATAAACTTGGAAGAAGCACCTTACCTCACCATAGCTATGTTAGTTAGTTGTATAACACCAAGGAGCAGAGAGAAAGATTTTCAAAGAATTCACACACGTTCTCTATGCAATAAATAAATAGAGCCCCGGCCTACCTTAAGAACCTGACCCTGAGGCCATGAAATTTACAAGTTTAGAAGAGGCACCCTTTATATATGTAGTAAGTTTGTTTAATGTCCAGGAGCAGAGAACATTTTCAAAGAATCAATGCGTTTTCACTACATAATCAATAGAGCCCCACCTTACAGCAGAGCCCCTTACCTGGGGACATGATATTCTCAATTTTGGGAAAGACACCCTTCCTCTTCATAACTATAAATTTAATTTGTTTGTTTGATACCCAGGAGCAGAGAAGAATATTTACAAAGAAATAATGCATTTTAACTTCATAATCAATATAGCCACACCCTAGCACTAGAAACCCAGACCCTGGGGCTATGAGATTCACAAGTTTTGTTAGGAACTCAGTTCTTATACATTAATGCCAACAGTTTGACTGCTTGCTGTATAGGAGTGAAGAGGACGATTTTTTAAAGATTGAATTAATTTTAATGGTTTGGCCCACGTATCAAACCCCAAGGGGGGGGGGGGGGGGGGGGGGGGGGGGGGGGGGCAGGGACAATGAAATTCACAATTTTTATTTCCTTTACCCATAGATGCTTTGTGCCAAAATGGTTGAAATTGGATGTGCGGTTGCAGAGAAAATGCTAAAAATGTTCAAATATTAACACACGACGCCGGACGGAAACCGATGGCAATAGTCTGAAGAGGTCAGCCGAGTCTACTCGAACAAAGAATCTGGGGGATTAGGCGAGTCATATGCCTACGCAAGGGCAGGTAAAATATCAATTAAAAAATTCTTTCAAATTCAATTTTTTGTTTAATTTAAGAGTTATTTATAACCATGAGCATACAGTAAAGATAAAACTTTAATCAAATGACTTAGAAATTGATTGTAATTAACCCACCAAAATGGTAACACGCTTTAGTAATTGTAAAAATGATAGAAATGGGAAGCTAAAATTGTGTTTCTTATATAGAGTGGGTCTTCGTACCATTTTTTCGTAAACAAATACTGAAAGGGTATGGAAGGATTTATCTCTCAACATTTTTAAAAAAAAAATGGTACGAAGACCCACTCTATATAAAAAAGTTAGTTTACCTACTTAAATTTCAAAATTTCGGAACATATTTTCAAAAACTCCCGAGTCCAATTGTGATTGATTGATTGTATGTTGTTTAACGTCCCTCTCGAGAATTTTTCACTCATATGGAGACGCCACCACTTGCCGGTGGAGGGCTACAAATTTTGTCCTATGCTCGGCACTCAGGGCCTTTGAGCAGTGAGGGATCTTTTTCGTGCCAGCACCTACTGCGACACGGGGCCTCGGTTTATACGGTCTCATCCGATGGACCGGTGTCCACGTCCCACAGTGGGATTCGAACCCGCGACGTAAGGATTGACTCCTTACTTCGCGACTCTAGAGCAGACGCTCTAACCACTGCGCCACGCAGGCGACATTGTGTGTTTGCTATACATATATACCTGTTTGTTATTTAAAGGGCGATGTATGTGCGACTCTGTGGTCATAGCAGCGGTGTTGAAGCACCAAGTTATATGTCGCGAGTGTTCGAATCACGATTTTTTTTAAAGTTCAGGTTGAAATTTCGATAAATATTAAATAATATACATGTGTTTTTCACTAAAACAAAATGAATAGAAAAAGATAATGAATTTATTTACGGTCAATAAATATATTTCCAATGATGAACACGTTTTCAAGATATATAACATTTTGAATGCTACAGTACACGATTGAAATGTAAACAATAATGGGTAAATCAGCACGATATGGCTGTTCTGTATACAAAAACAGTTAAAAGGAAAGGTAAAGTGTATCATCTCCCAACCCCTTAAACATATTTGATAGAACAATTAACACGCAGTGTGACAAGCATCACATGTTAAAAGATATACTGTAACGATGAACACATGGTTTTAAAATGTAGGTACTAGTATTGTCCTTTGGACAGTGCTGTACAAAGTTTAAATGTTAAGGAAAATCGGACAACTATGAAATTTCCGAAATGCTTACAAAGCGACAAAATCCATGAGGGCATATGACTCGCCTAATCCACCCAGATTCTTTACTCGTATACACAGATGACCTAAAAATGGAATTTCAATTTTTTCTCCTTGGTTTAAAATAAAATATTTGGCGTTTTATTTATACATTAAATAATGGAGAATTTTAGAGTTATTTTTTACACGATTATCGCCTGTATTGTTTACAAAGTGAAAAAAAGTTAGCTACACGGTACCTCGCCTCCGATACGGCGGCGAGCGGGAAATAACTCAGGCTAAATTCTTGTCTCTTAAAGACTTTATTGACTATTGATACAAGCGAATATGCTGAGAGGAAAAAAGGCAAAGCTTAGACCATTAGTAAAGTGAAAAATTGTTCTGAACTACATGTACTACCATATGTTGTACGTACACTTGTTAACATCAATGTGTTCTTGCTACGAATATTAATTTAATATAGCATGCCTTAAAGAAGATGGGCGGATAAGGCGGGCAGAATGCCTATAGCGTCAGATATTAAGAAATCACATTTGATATATAAATTGAGTATTTAAATTTACATCTCATCATTGAAATTTATGAAATTATGAGAAAAAAAACATTTTCTGAAAAAAAATAAATCTCTTTAAAAAAAATCATTCCTAAAAATATTCCATGGTATTCGTGGGATTCGAACACCAGCAATAAAATACCGATGTATCAGACTGCTTTTAGACTAGCGCGCTAACCTCTATGCTACATGGCTTATGTGTTGTAATGGCATTTAAATCATGTTTGTGATATGACCCTTGACTTAATGGACTTGAAGTATTTATCGGAAAGATGCGAATGTTTTGTCATAAAATTGTATTTTATCGCAAACTTTTAGGATTATCTTTCAAAAAAAATGAGCGAAGTCCCACTCACATTGAAAATTTTTGTTAAAGTATGAAAAAATGATCGTTTTTGTTCTTTTAAGTCTGTGTACGCTTTTTCATAGGCAAATATTTTCAATTTTTGCGAGATTTTTGTAAATTATAGAGATTTTACATTAAGTATACTTTAATATTAGATGAGATATGAAATAAAATTCGGATATAATTGACATTAAATTTTTTCACTTCTTATCTGTCGCGCTATAGGCATTTTGCCCGCCTTATACGCCCATCTTCTTTTTAAAAACAATGTACATATACGATATAGGAAATGATAGAATATAGGATTTATAAAAACATCGTAAGAAAAATACTTGCCAAAGTCTAATTGACTGTATGGGTCCTCGATCCCTTATTTGTTGAAAAAAATAATATAATGAATAAATTTTTTTGTATAAAAAAACAAAAACACGCGTGACCCCGTCTAACAGTTTTTGGCGAAGGTTAAAGTTTATCGCATGCAAGTCAAACTGAACGCATG
The DNA here is from genome assembly GCA_003671525.1 of Saccostrea glomerata. Taxonomy (NCBI): domain Eukaryota; kingdom Metazoa; phylum Mollusca; class Bivalvia; order Ostreida; family Ostreidae; genus Saccostrea; species Saccostrea glomerata. The sequence goes on from PRKT01000031.1 coordinate 2,193,965, forward strand.
AACAGAAAGAAAGACAAACAGGATAAAAACCTTATCGAAGATTAGGAAGTTTTTAGTTTTAGTATGTCCGTATGTCTATTTATCTGTTTATCCGTAAAAAACTTTTTCATTGCCCATAACCTTTGATTGGTTGGTTCATTGCCATGCATATCTCACAGATCCTTACGTCGCTGGTTCGAATCCCACTTCGGGACGTGGAGATCGGTCCTTCGGATGAGACCGTTTTTCATACTTCAAACACGCACTAAGGTAAGACCTTTCCATAAATATAAATCTTAATATTTTTTACCTTGATTTTGCATGACCTAAGTGTACTTTTAAAAAAAACTTGGACGTTGGAAATAACCTACGAACAATTAGTATTTAGGCTTTCATATATCACAGGTGTATTTCATGTGACAAGGTCTTGCTTTTGAAACTGTACCTTGGCCATGCTTATCTTGTGAACACTTAATTGGTGCTAGGGCTTTTATATTTATATAAGTAATTCTTAAGAAAAGACCTTCCACTTTTACCTTTCGTTTGACGCTTTCAGCTTATGCTTGGAATTTGATCTACATTTTAAAATCTTGAACCTTCAATGGTCATAACTCTGTAACGAATGGTGCTTGGGCTTTCATATTTCAAAGGTATATTCACCAACCTTCGCCAAAATCTGTCATACGAAGACATCAGTGATTCACAAAGACATCTTCTTTTTTTTCAAACACTTTTATCATTCATATCAACAAATTATGTAGACATCAAGTGAGAGTTACATATAATGTGTGTGATAATGCCGTAAATGGCTTTTCGCAAATAAACTTAAGTTGACTGCATGATACAAATTTTAGTCTAGTCTTTATTTTTATCTAATAAAATTTCAATTCTCGCTACAGAACCCTTTGCAAGTTATTTGTTTCATAATTGATCGCAGTCACAATATGGTTTTAAATTCTTTGGAACTGTAAACGTGAAGGATAGAACAAAGTATAATGATTATATTCATGGCATTGAGCAAATTTAGCTAATATAAAAGCAAAGTTCCAGTGTCATGTAAATAATTGAATAGTATAAACGATGCAAACAATCATTTATGCTCCACTGTCGGTCATCCTCAGAAACTATTGAAAAAGCAGTCAAGGACATTAGTGTCTATTGATGCATCACAGGGGAGACAATGAAGGCATGTTATAATCCCTTCCATAAAATAAACGGATTACAATTTCCGATTTTGGCGGAAATCACAAGGACGTCTTGCGACGAATTGTAAGGGATCGGGCTTCTTTAATATCTTGAAGCCTATTTTGTTTGACACCGTCGCACATTTTATTACAGAGGTTAGCTAAGCAAGTATCAGTAAACGCAAGCTTTTGACCATAAATTTGAAGGTGAATGTTTAATTTATTGATGAATTGACAACACAACTATCCGACTTGCTTAATACTAATCGAGTGAACTAACGGACGTAAAGGAAAAGCTTGATTGTTTGAAAGCTTTGATTAAACACTGATAAACAAATTGTAATCTTTTTATTGTTAATAACTTGATATCCAGAAACCCTTGGAAAAAATGGTGATCATAGAGAAAATAAATTTAAATTTGATTGTGGAGAGGATCACTTGGCGGTTTTGAATGAGTGAAGGAATTAAAATTTAATTGCATTTAGTCTAAAATATTGCAAATTGAAAAGAATGTTTGATGTCATTTAAATGATTTTTGAATTAACTTAAGATCAAGCATTGGTATATTTTCGACGGAACAGTGGCGTTTTTATATAAATAGTAAAAAATGTATGATGTCGCAGAGATGTTTTCCACGAAAAATATGATGTTGTTCGTTCCTGGGTTCAAGTTTAAATACAGCGATTTTCTAAAAATAAATAATAGGAGGGTTGATAAACAAGAGGCCCATGGTCCAACGCTGTAATAGGACACCTGAGTATCATGTAACAAATTTCCAACAATTGAATTTCTTCGTGTTTTAAACAAAAGGCCAATTCGCAATTTTGAAAGAGGCACCATTGCTTATCATAATTATACACTTAGCTTGCTTACTTTGGTTACTTTATACCCTAGGGTAGATCAGAGTATCACTGAGAAAATGTATTTCCAGTTAATAACCTGTAGTGCACTCCACCCGAAGGGAAACACTGACCCTGTAGCCACATATTTCAAAGTTCTGGACTTTTATAATAAATTTTATTTCATCATAAATGGCTGATTAATACCAAAGAGCAGATTTCAAAACATTAATTTATTTTCAGAACATGTACCCCCCCCCTCCCCACCCCAAGTACCCCTGACCCAGGGGCCATGAAATTAACCACTTTGGAAGAGTCATCTTTCATCATCATTGATATGTACTTAGGTCCCAAGAAACAAAGGAAATGATTTTCAAAGAGTTCATGCATTTTGACTATACAATCATAAGAGCCCCGCTCTAACATAAAACGCCTGACCCAGGGGCCCTGAAATTTTGGAAGACGCAGCCTTCTTTATGAGATAATTATTATAGTTCATCGGTTTAATGCCCAAGAGCAGAGGAGAAGATTTTTAAAGAAAATGTATTTTCACTATTTACTCAATAAAGCCGCACCGGGTCATGATTTGAACAACTTGAATCTTCACTACTTGGAGAATCTTCACTACTTGGAGAGGGTTTCATATAACTATGACCAATCATGGCTTTGCTGTTCTTCTTCAGAAGGTTTTTAAAGATTTTTCTTATGTATTCCTATATGTTAAACTTTGATACCAAACTGTGGCCTTATTCTACCCTTGGGGGTCATGATTTGAACAAACTTGATCTACACTACCAGAGGATGCTTCCATATAACCATGACCAATCAGACTTTGCTGTCCTTCAAAAGAATATTTTTAAAGATTTGTTTCCTAAATACATTTGCATCCCTATGTTAAACTTTTTAAAATACCCCATTGTGGCCCCACCCTATCCCCAGGGGTCATGATTTGAACAACTTTGAATCAGTTTTATACTACCAAAGGATGCTACCACTTGAGTTTCATCTTTCCTGGCCAAGTTGTTCTTGAGAAGATTTTTAAAGATTTTCCTAATATGTATTCCTATGTTCAACTTTAATCCCCCATTGTGGCTCCACCCTAGCCCTGGAGGTCATGATTTGATCAAACTCGAATATATACTACCGGAAGATGCTTCCACATGAGTTTCATCTTTTATGGCCCTGTGGTTCTTGAGAAAAAGATTTTAAAAGATGCCATTGATTTTTCATTAATTCATATTTATCTCCCCTTGAAAGAGGGTGTGGCCCTTCATTTGAACAAACTTGAATCCGCTTTACCTAGGGATACTTTATGCTAAGTTTGGTTGAAATTTGCCCTGTGGTTCTTGACGAGAAGATGAAAACTTACGTGAAAAGTGTATAACGACGACGACAGACAACGAACAAATCAGAAAAGCTCACTTATCAAAGAAATACACTTGCCAGCATTACAGCAAATAAGAGTAAGGTGTGTCAACTACTGTGGAATCATTAAATTAAGAGATACTGTGACAAACAAATGGAAAAATTGACAAACGTAGAATTTTTGCATGACCCGTGTACATTTTGTTCAAAGCCTGAAAGTACATGTATAAGGTTTCAGAAAATAATTTGTTTCAGACCTGTGACCTTGACATACACGACTGACGAGAACAACGAAACGGTAGATACAGCTTTTGTTTTTCCGGCACTTATATTGTGCAGTCTTTTCTCATCAATTTTTGTAAATCTTTCTCTGTATGATACAGGTATCTTAAAAGAAACGCATGATTTTGACTCATTATGAAACTTTAAATTTGTGTGGTTCATTTTAATATCAATTCTCTATAAAAATCAAAATGACGTGGCCACGCGATGTCTTGGATTCAGCTAATTTTTTTCTCACTGAAACTTCAATGAATAAAAAGACTGACAATATGAAAGAAAGCATGATAGTTTACCCGGTTGCCATGGAAACAGGTCTATTAATAGTAAAATATAGAGATATTGCTATTTTATCCATTATATGAAAAAAAAAATTACTTGGCAAAGCTATTTTTTTAACAGATTTTTAAATGTGTGTATGACAATTATTACTACCCAAAAAGCAGATGTCTGAAAGATGTTACATTTTCTAATTTTCTGAAGCTAAATAAGTAAGTAATTAGTCCTTGTTACCTCTCATGTCAGGCCTAGTATATGAAGACTTTGACAAGTGATGTGAAAACCATATAAGGCAGATTTATAATCAAGAAATGTTATTTTGTTATTTATATCATTCAAAACATTTATGGGTAAATCAAAAATAAACATTTTATCACAACATCAATTTAAGCTAAATGTGCCTTTTTCACCATCTGAGTTATTTCCCTTGTTGGAGCTCTTCAGCATTGAAGAATACAAAATGAGTAAAATGTAAACAAGATGGCAGACGATAAAGTCTGCAATTTCTCTTGTGGTGTTGAAACAGCTTGTTCAGATAATTGCACCCCGATAGAGTCAGAAATTGCTGAAATACAGAATATTCTACTAACGGAATCTGGGTTTTTACCAACATCTTTCACGAAAAAGTTATTTATCTGTGATATTCATCGAAGTGAAATCTTAAGTAGAAACAATTTAAGGAAAAGGTCAATACAATGTGGATTGCCAGAAGTGTTAACTACGCATAAAAAAGACAATCAAAAGAAGTCAGGATGGTTTAGGGTGAAGGGGGACAGAGTTTTAAATCTACAAAAGGTCACTGAAATACAGAGAGCTACTGGTGTCGTAGTTCCCATTGGAACAGGTAAGTAATTATATTTTGATAATTATTCAGGTAGTATGTAACAAGCTATGTATCATATTACAATATGAAATAATAAGTACATACAGAATGGTCAGAATCATGAGAAGTTAGATGTACAGATTAACTGAAAATGAACCATTACTATTGCGAGCTTGTGCACATGCAGGCCTTTGAATTTCTTTAATATGGTGTACAATCTGTACATGTATATATATAAAGAGAGGGGATATTAAAATATATAACTCTGATCATTGATAAAATGGCTTATTGATAGAAATAATTTCAGAGGTCTGTGACTTTTGCCACATTCTAAGTAGGAATCTTGCTTTCATTTTTTGAGGTTGACCAATATGCAGCCACTTAAAAATTTAATAAGTATCTTCTTTTTCATGACATTAGTTCTTTATAATTGTTCCTTGGTTTGATCATGTTATAAAAATATGCTAAGTTTATAAAGCTTATTTGAAGAAATGAAATATTAAGTATTAAATTTATTACATTGATTCATATTAATACTGTCAGTTTTTTTCTGTATACATTCTTCAACTGTAGCTAGGGTAGTATATAAATTCTACATGTAACTAATAAAAACTACAAAAAAGGTGCTAATTTGCTTGAGATATTTAAGGATATGTATGAAAATGAAACATCAATAATTATATATTAGTATAATATGAAAAAAATTCTGTTTTTCAAATATTGGAGATATCGATATTATATAATATTATTATCGATCCAGGGAGCTCCTGGCACCCGTGGTGAGGTATTACTAGAGGGCTTCTGTGGAAGTTTTGCCTCGCTGTTATATTGTACGTTATTGAATACATGATTTAAAAAAAAAAAAAAAAAAAAAAAGGATTCCTAAAATATGGATGTTTTGTGATAATTAAAACACGATGTACATGTAAGTATACCATTTCATTATTTATTTATTAATTTTCATATTTATTTCTTCTCTCCAGCAATTTGTCCAAAGTGCAGAAAAGCTTTACTTATAGCTACATGTAATTCCACAAATTTGCCTGATGACAACACTGAACCTACTTCTTTAACAACCAATTTCCATGATCTTCAGGATAAGGTACATGTGATATAATTAATATGTTTAGCATCAGTCCTAAAAAATCTAGCATACTTTCTAGATACATATAATTATAAATGTATACTTTCAAATTATTTTGTAAAAATACTGTAATCATTGCAGCCCTTGCAAGATTTTCCTAGTGAAGATTTTCAAGACATCAGATCAAGTAGGAAACCAGTCAGATATTGTGTAAGTTATATTTATTGTTAATTTGAACAAATTGTGACTTGATAATGTCATATGACACTGCCTAAAGGGAGACAAAAATGCAGATCCTTAATTTGATTATCAAAGATTAACATACATAATCACATTGTCTCATTTCTTTGCTGTATTGAAATATCTTTAAATGCTTTCTTCTGAAGAGCAACAGAGCCATATGCTAAATTTATTATAGTCAAATTGTACAAAAGCATCTTCGGTTAGTTTAAAGTCTGATTTGTACAGATAGTGACCCCATGCATGATAAATTATCCCACATTTCCAACTATTGTTGATGTCCCTGGCATACCCAACAAACTTGACAGTGACTGTGACTTTTATTTTAATTTCTTTGTGAAAAAACATTGTACAATTAGAATTAAAAATGTTGTCTATTAATAGATTAAAATTACACTAGGCCTTCCATTTCAATAGTCCTGCCCTCTGATGTTAGACTTAAAAAGACAGCCGCACTAGATTTACATGTATATTATACCTCCTTAGCTCATGACCTTTACGTTTGCTTGGCAAAATTTACATTCTGGTTGAATTATTAAGAAATCAAGTTACCTAACTTTCTTGCATTTTGAACATGATTATTGATTACATTTGTAGGATGATCATGATGTTTTATCCTCATCAAGTCAAGAGACTGTTACTGAAGGATCTACTACTTGTGACAGCCAGGCCTCAGTTTCAAGATATGACAGACTTGAAAAATTGAATGAATTCCTGAAAGCGTGTGATCTTAACCCATTTCAACATTTGTCTGAAAGTCTGGAAAATCTAAGTGATCGTACTAAACGGAGGTATCTACAGAAAATAAGTGAATGTATAGAAGCTATTCTGAATACAGTTTGTCCAGAGGATGTTGAGTTTGTTAAAAGTGACCTTTTTGGGGGTAATGAGAAAGCACATTCAGAGGAGACAACCCCATTGCTGTTATCATCAGTGTCCGATGCTTACTTAAAGGCAAATACTTCAGCCTTGCGAAGGCAATTGTTGTCCATTTTAACTGGACAGTACAGTTTCTCTGAAGTCAAGGCTACAATTCCTTCATTGACTATGTACAAATATTACTCAGCTAGGAAACATATGGAAAATATTGGTACGGGTGTACCTGTGTCCTTCCAGAAAACACCCCGCACAAGAGTAGCGGATGAAATGCTTGATCACTTCTTGGATTTCATCACATCCAATCACATTGTGAAAGATTTGCCATTTGGGGAAAAAACATTGGTACTTACCTCAGGGGAGATAATCCAGACACCAAATGTGATAAGGAGCCTTGCACCTGCAGCAATTGTGCAACAATACACACAGCTTTGTCATGAGGAAAACATGAAATGTTTAGGTATTACTATGATCATTTTAAATAATTTATTTATCACTTTTTGAAAAATATTTTTGATTGATACTTTTAATTCAATTAAGGTTGCCAGTGTTATTGCTTCAAGTTTACTAATTCCAAGATGATACTTCAAGTCAGTGAGAAGTATATGTAAATGATCAGTTTACATGTTTTGAATTGATGTATTTTAAATTTTTTTTAAGGTACAAGCACAATGTACAAATTTTGAACGACTGCAGTGCCTCGGTTCGCCTGTCAGTGGAAGGCCTGGATTATTATGTAGCTGAGGGAGGACAGGCATTTAAAGAACTTGAAAATATAGTGCAGCAGCTAGATATCACCTTAGAGGAGAAGCAAATAACACTGAAGAGTTTGGTATCAGCAAAACACTACTTAAAAACAGACTTCAAGGTTTGCTTTTAAATGAATAATGAACTGAATTCAAGATTTATTTGCACCATGACCACCATTTAGAGACTGAAGCATTGATACATATTATAGTGTTTCCTTATAAACTTGACATCTTCATTATAGCTGCATGTGAAAGCATCTTTATCCACACCAGACCATTGTTGCACCTTTGCCCTGAGTGAAGGAAGTGGGTGTTATAGTCAGAGTTGCATCAACCATACTCATACAGATGGCTGCAGTGAATGCTATTCAGTGGATGAAACCTTACAATTTATCACACAGAAGACAGAGGAAAGACATTGGGACAATCCAGAGGCAATCAATTTCAAAGTATATATATTTATTTTAAATCTAGTACATTTTTTAGTGTTTTGTGTTAAAAAAATCTGTGCTTGATTATCAGAGCAGAGCCACATGCATGTTTAACCTTGTCCGGCTTAGTGTCAGCCACTTGTTTAAAGTTGTTGAACCAGGCATAGATTTAATATTTGGGGCATTTTTTTGGCTGTGATCCTTTGCTTTTATAATGTTCTAAGGTTACCAACTTGTGACCTTGACCTACTATTCAAAAACACCATATTTCCAATAATTGACATTTGAGCTGTACTACTTGAACTTTGGATCTACACTTCAAGAATTCTCTGAAAATAATTTGGGATCAGTAATTACCCTGACTTAGGCTCATGAATGAAGGAATTGATGAATAAATGAATTGATAATTATTTTTAATGATACCAGGTAACATATGCATTCTTGGAAAACACAGTTTAATGGAAAAAGACAATTTTTTTAAAAAAAAAGTATCTGATGTAAATGTTGAATAGTTTCATTGTATTATAATAGATAATGATCAAATTATTTTGTTTTATACTAGATAGAAAAAGCTGTATCAGACATATATGAGTGGAAGGGGCATATTCTTAGAGCCAAAAACCAAGGGATGGCTAGGCAGGATGTACTGAATTCAATGGATGATGGTGAAGTTCTGGTTATAGCTGACTGGGCCATGAAATTCCTGCCAAGGAAATTTAGGGAGGGACAAACCAACTGGTTTGCCAAAAGGGGAATTAATTGGCACATATCATTTACAGCATTCAAGGAAGAAGGCACTATGAAACATCTCACCCATGTTCATATCTTTGACAACCCAATTGCACAAGACGCTGCAGCAACGTCAGCTGTACTCATAGATGTCATCCAAAATGTATGCATTCTGCTACCAAATGTGAAGAAAGTAAATATATGGTCTGATAATGCAGGTTGCTATAAAAGTACAGTAACACATGCAACTTTACATCAAGAGCTTGGCGAGAGAATAAAATCCTACAACTTCTGTGAACCCCAGGATGGGAAAGGGCCCTGCGACAGAAAGGCTTCCCACATCAAGTCAGCCATTAAAAGATACATCAACCAGGGCAATGATGTAACAGATGCTAAACAAATGAAGATGGTATTTAACTACAATGACAGTATTCAATATTATTACATTGTGATAGATGTATGTTTTCAGAGGCATTTTTATAACCCCTGCAATCAAAGTTTGTAGGATATATTAAGGAATCATGTTGTCTGTCTATCTGTGCAAATGTGTTCGTTCCATATCTTTTCAATGTCCAATGTCACTGAAAGAAAAAGTGCATAATTTGTGTCCCGTGCATATTTTTAGTATTGATTTTTTTTTTTTATTAAAGCTCCACTTTAGTTTAATTCATTGAAAATATAGAGAGCAATTATAGTTTTACTTCTAAATGTTTCATAATTAACTGAAACATTTAGAGTACTTAGAAGTATTACTGTACTGACTGTTATAGATGTAAGAGGTGTCCACAATTAAGTGAACATGCACCTCTTACATCTCTAAAATATGTGTAGTAAAAAGTTTCCGCAAACGGGTAAATCTACATGGGAGGACTGACAATCATATATTTATAAAAGATACTCGTGCAAATAGACACATGTTCATATTGACCTAACATTGGCAGCAGAAACATGTTCATATTGGCCTAACATTGGCAGCAGAAACATGTTCATATTGACCTAACATAGGCGTAACAATACTTGTCTTGTTGGATTTTAAAGCTAGTATTGGTTCCTTGATAACAAGCTTAAATCATAATCATAAAAATAATGTCGGAAAGCAAAATTGAATCCATCTGATAACGTACGTTAGACCCAGATCAACTTTCTTCATGTTGAATTAATCCTGATGTATAGATATCAGATAAACAGGGAACTCTTATTTATCCTCACGAAAGAGACGGAGCGAGAGACGGAAAACAGGAACTGTTAATTTTCCTGCGGACATGACACTGCCCTGTAATCCCGTGTCTTCACCGATTTCTAACTAAAGTCTGCAGGGTCATGTAAAGAATCTAATTGAAGAACTCATCTTGCCATAAACATAGCTCAATTTTGAAACATCCCTGCCGCCATAGGCTTTTCATGAATGAATCCTTCAAGGAATTAATTTACACAGTGAACGTGTATATTTCATAAGATACCAATTTATGATTAATGACAGGCCTCGTCTTTAAATCTCCTTACATGCAACATTAAGCTACAGTGGCTATATTCCGTTTGGAACTGCTTTTATTACTCTGTAGAATTGTGAATAAGCATGTATTTCACGGAATACTTATACGACGTTTAAAATAAACGTTTTTCATAGCTTTTTCATAAAAGGTGAATTTTTTTTCACTGCTGCGAGATGCAATTTCATTTTTATCTTAGGGCGCTTTATCAAAGCTTATTTAAATTAAAGTGTTTTTAGCTTACCTGAGCTGAAAGCTCAAGTGGGCTTTTCTGATCAAGCGATGTCCGCCGTCCGTCCGTCTGTAAACTTGTGACATTTTCAACTTCTTTTCAAGAACCACTGGGCCAATTTTACCCAAACTTGGAACAAAGCATCCTTGGGTAAAGGGGGGTTTAAATTTTAAAAATGAAGGGCCTAGTTCCCTTACAAGGTTAGATAATCAAGAAAAAACAAAACTAGGATGGGGTCATTAAAAAAAATCTTCTCAACAACCACCAGACCAGGAAAGACGAAACTTATGTGAAGGCATCCTTGGGTAATGTAGATTATAAAGTTTTAAATCATGATCACGGGGGTAGGGCGGGGCCACAAAAGGGAATCCAAGTTTTACATAGAAATATATAGAAAAAATATTTTAAAATCTTCTTCTCAAGAATCAATGGACCAGAAAAGCTGAAACTTAATTGGAAGCATCCTTGTGTAGTGTATAATCTAAATTGTCAAAATCATGACCCCCTCCCCCCCCCCCCGTGTAAACTTGTGATATACATGTACGTGCAATATCTTGTTATGTACATGTACATGTATATTCATCACAAGATTTTGAACATACATCACACGATCTTGAATATACATCGATATCACAAGATTTTGAACATATGCAGAATCTTGTGATGCATGTTCTGTAAACTTGTGATATACATGTACGTGCAATATCTTGTTATGTACATGTACATGTATATTCATCACAAGATTTTGAACATACATCACACGATCTTGAATATACATCGATATCACAAGATTTTGAACATATGCAGAATCTTGTGATGCATGTTCTGTAAACTTGTGATATACATGTACGTGCAATATCTTGTTATGTACATGTACATGTATATTCATCACAAGATTTTGAACATACATCACACGATCTTGAATATACATCGATATCACAAGATTTTGAACATATGCAGAATCTTGTGATGCATGTTCTGTAAACTTGTGATATACATGTACGTGCAATATCTTGTTATGTACATGTACATGTATATTCATCACAAGATTTTGAACATACATCACACGATCTTGAATATACATCGATATCACAAGATTTTGAACATATGCAGAATCTTGTGATGCATGTTCTGTAAACTTGTGATATACATGTACGTGCAATATCTTGTTATGTACATGTACATGTATATTCATCACAAGATTTTGAACATACATCACACGATTTTGAATATACATCACAAGATTTTGAACATACATCACAAGATTTTGAACATACATCACAAAATTTTGAACATACATCACAAGATTTTGAATATACATCACAAGATTATCGAATAAAGCAACGTTTTACAAGCCATATCCGTGCTTATGTTGTATATCGTTACGATGAGGAAGATCAAGTTTTGTTTAAAAAATGATTTATTTCGATTTGTTTTCATTTTTATCAACTAATGTTTGCAGTCCGTAGACAAAATATCAAGATATTCTTTTCTTTCACGATGTCTCTGGGATTCTAACTGTAACTTGCACTATTTAACAAAAAGAAGAAAAAACTTACAATAGCCCTGCAAGTTACTCAAAGCATTGACATTATTTCAATTCATGTTAATGGATGAATAAACAATCTGAAAGAAAAAAATGGTCGTTTCTTTTCCCTCTCATGAGAGGATCAACTTCTCTTAAGTTATTTTTAAACATTCAAAATTCAATGTCTTACTCCTTGAATCATTTATATAACAATTTTCTTAAATATCTAAGCATTACTGATTCAATATTCTACAATAAAATACAATATATTTAAACAAAACAACCTTTGCAAAAGCTTCTGATGTGATAATTATATTATACATATCAAGTCTGTATTACGTGTACATGTTATCCTGCAACCCCCCTCTTACGATTATGTCATAAACACGCCTTGTAACTACATACAGTGTATATGTTAAATGGAACTTAAAAATGGAATAAAGTATTAAATCATTACTAAATGTATAATAGAAACTTATCGCAGGTAACAGTCCCATTATGTTTAGATTTGGGCAATACCAGATTGAGTGTAATTTGATCTCGTTCATTTGCGAGTAATTCATCATTATTAAATCAATTTAGTGAATGATATATTTAGAGGTCTTTCAAAAACCCCGTATTATATGCGTCGGAAATTTTACTCAGGTAATATAATTTAAAGCATCATTGTTTTCAAAATTGATTTTCAAAAATGCAGCTGTTTCTCTATTTAAATTACCATCCATCATCAATTTGAATAGCGAATAATGGCTTTATATTTTTGTATTTTAACAAATGAAGATCACACACATAAACTATCAGATATTTTTATATCCATATCCTTCGTAAAGAAAAGAAATCTTGAAAGATTAAAGAAAAAAAAGGTAGAAAAATATTTTTTCCATTTCTTGTGCTTTTTAGTCAACTACTTTAAATATTAATATAATTGTAATTTTTTATACTCTACTCAATTATAGGGAATATATTAACTAACTTATTCTATATAAAAACAGCTTAGTAAAATTTGTAGTATGTACTGAGAGTCATTCCGCTTTGCCAGATCTTCCTCAACCATTTTCTATTAATTCCTCGCCAAATACAGGAACACCACCAATTTGCTAATTATTTTCCTTCCCGTTATACTGTTGGCTGATAATGGTCATCATGCAGATTTAATGATTCTTATCAAAGCGGGAATGATTAAAGGAATGGAGAAGATGACACTCTGCTGTGCATATATCTTACTGAACTTTTTTCTGCTGCCCACTTATTTCAACATTTCATGGGAGAGAGAGAGAGAGAGTATTTACGATATCATATACGTGTAGATCATGTTTTTGAACATGCCGAATTAAACGGTTTTTCAATATTGAGAAATGTTAGGTATGTTTTGTCACTCTTTTTCTACATTTCGGTATGTAGTTACTGAAGTGTTTTTAGGTAACCTGAGTAACTCAGGTGACCTATTGCTATCCGTTTTCGTCCGTCGTCGTGTGTTATAACATTTGAACATTTTCAGCTTCTTCTCTGAAACCACTGAACTTATTTCAACCAAATTTGGTACACACCACCTATGGGTGAAGGAGACAAAATTTATTAATTTTATGGTCCCAGCCCCCCTGGGTCCTGAGGGGTGGGGCCAAAACCACTAGAATTATTGCAATCTTTAAAATCTTCTTTACTCCTGGACATCAAGCAGGCACACTGTTGGCATGAGCATTGAGTCCTCTACCAAAATTGTGAAATTCATAGCCCCAGGGTCAGGAGTTCTAGTGCTAGGGTGGGGCTATAAAGATTATATAGTAAAGATGCATTACTTCTTTAAAATCTTCTTCTCTGCTCCTGGGTAATAAGTAAACTAACTAAGTACATAGTTATGTAACCAAAAGTGCCTCTTCCAGAACTGTGAATTTTATGGCCACAGGGTCAGGGGTTCTGGTGTTAGGGCGAGGCTCTATTGATTATATAGTGAAAATGCATTAATTCTTTGAAAATCTTCTTCTCTGCTCCTGGGTATTAAATAAACTAAGTACATAGTTATGATAAGCAAAAGTGCCTCTTCCAAGTTTGTGTATTGGCCCCAGGGTCAGGGGTTCTGATGTAAGGGCGGGGCTCTATTGATTATATAGTGAAAATGCAATAATTCTTTGAAAATCTTCTTCTCTGCTCCTGAGTATTAAATAAACATACTAAGTACATAGTTATGATGAGCAAGGGTGCCTCTTCCAAAATTGTGAATTTTATGACCCCAGGGTCAGGGGTTCTGATGTTAGGGCGGAGCTCTATTGATTATATAGTGAAAATGCATTAGTTCTTTGAAAATCTTCTCTGCTTGTGGGTATTAAATAAACTAACTCATCAAATAGTTATGATCAACAAGAGTGCCTCTTCCAAAACTATGAATTTTCATGGCCCCGGGGTCAGGGGTTCTGTTGTTAGTGTGGGAGTCTATAGATTACATAGTGAAAATGCATTACTCTTTGAAAATCTTCTTCTCTGCTTCTGGGTTTTATGCCAATGATCCAAGTATATATAGTAATGATGAAGAAAGGTGCATCTAGCAAAATGGTTATTTTTTATGTCCCCCCTGGATGGGGTTGGGGGGGGGGAGGGTACATAGTCTGAATATTAATTAATGCTTTGAAATCTGCTCTTTGGTCTTAATCAACCATTTTACGATAAAATGTGCAGTTCCTTTTTGATGACGTGCACAACGGGTGATAAAGTGGAGGTGCATTTTCTCTTTGTTACTCTGATCTTTCTCTGGGTATTAAGTAAATAGAGTTTATAATTATGATAAGAAATGGTGCCTCTTCCAAAATTGTGATTTGTGAATTTCATGTCCTCTGGTTTAAAACACGAACCAAATTTAATTGTTTGAAAAGTTGTTACACAATAGGTGACCTATAAGGCCCGAAGGCCTCTTGTTCTATTGAAAATCTTGTTCAGCAACAGAGGAGTTTGTAAAATTATCCTGCACCCTTTCCTATTTGGAGAAAATTGATTTTAGGTCACCTAAGTAAACTCGGGTTACCTATTGCTATCCGTTTTGTCCGTCTTCGTGCGTCCTGCGCCTTGCGTTAACATTTGAAGATTTTCGGCTTCTTTTCTTCAACGCTCAACCAATTTTGGCACAAAGGGGAACAAAAATTGTGAATTTCATGGTCCCTGCCCCCCTGGGGCCTGATGGGTTGGGCCAAAACCACTTAAATTAATGTAATTTTTAAAATCTTCTATATTCCTGGACATCAGGCAGTCAAACTGTTGACATGATTGTAATCAGCATTGAGTCCTCTACTGAAATTCTGAAATTAATGGCCCCAGGGTCAGGGGTTCTAGTGCTAGGGCGGAGCTAAATAGTCGGTTATATAGCGAAAATGCATATTTTCTTTGAAAATCTTCTCTACCCCTTGGCATTGAATTAACTAACCAAGTACATGTACATAGTTATGTTAAATAAGACTGCCTCTCCAAAAATTGTGAATTTCATGGCCCCTGGGTCAGGGAGGGGCTCCATTGATTACATAGTGAAAATGCATTCTTTCTTTAGAAATTCTTTTTCTTTGCTCCTGGGTAATATGCCGATGATTTAGGTACATATTAATAAGGAAGAAAGGTGCCTCTTTCAAAATAATACATTTCAGTGCCTTTGGGTTAGGGATACTGCCGGGAGGGGGGGGGGTACAAAGTCTGATAAAAATAATTAGTTATGCTTTGAAATCTGCTCCTTGGTTTGAATCAACCATGCATTTATTTAAAAATTAAATTTAAAACTAATGATGAAATTTCCGAAATTTTGTAATATATGGATCCAGGGTCATTGGTTTCTGTGGGTTGGGGTGCACAACTGGTGGTTATAAAGTGGAAATGCATTTTCTCTTCGTCACTCTGAACTATGTCTGGGTATTAAGCAAGCAAAGTAAGCATGCTGAGTGTATAGTTATAATAAATAATGGTGCCTCTTTCAAAATTTTGAATTTCATGGTTTTTGTTTAAACACGAACCAAATTTAATTGTTGGAAAGTTGTAACATAATACTCAGGTGACCTATAAGGCCGTGGGCCTCTTGTTTTATCATAAACTTACATGATGAAAAATTCACGAACTCTTTTACGACACATCTAGTCAATTCTTGCATTCTCCTAGTATAAACTGTCAATGAATTAATTTTTACACCATTTTCTCAGCATTAAATACCTACATATTTTATAAAATATGACTCAAATTCCTTACCGGTTATGGAATTTCAATGTGTCATATTGAAAATTTTACTAGGAATGTTTCCTAACAGATTTTTTATGCTTGTCTAATATGAACGTAAAAGCTAGTTTAAAACCCACCATTATTCTCTATCATTTTCCAGGCGGGGACACTCTCGATGTGCGTCTCACGTGCACTAAAACAGAAAACATACCAGATGTTTTTTACTTTCATTGAAGAAATAAGGTATCATTTTTTGAGTTTTATTGAGATGTAAAACGGGTTGGTCACGTGATCAAATCCCATGAAGCCCGAATGATACCTTATTACTTATATTTACATTTGTGACTTATTCATGCTTTAAATTTGCCCGATTGTTACTTTTAACGTGCGAAATGCGTTATTTTTCAAACCCAACGGCATGTATGTAATCCACTAAACGCGCGTCGACCCTTTATGACGTCACACAGAGATTACGTCGAACGTTTATCCAAAGGCACTTCTATGACCTCTTGACCCCGTACCTGTATTTATACAGTTATAAAACGCTTGCTTTCAGTAGTGTTATATAAAGGAAAACATTTGCAAATGTAAATATAAGTCAATATTACTGTTATTTATGTATCAAGTAAAGAGATGACGTACAAGGCGAGGACAATCCCCAGTTTGAGACAATTTCTCAATTTTCAAGGTTCAACCCAATCACGGAAAAGTTAAAATTTTACTAAAATTTATGTTTTCGGTGATGTCATCTTATATACATTTGATTCATTTACTTTTTTGAATGACGTAATAATTGTTTGATAGAATCGATTCTGATTTTAAAGTGGACAGTTTGAGCATTTTTATTGGAAAACTTGTTTATAAGAGGAATAAAATATGAATGGGTCCCCATTTTCAATAACTATACATGAAGGAAAATGTTAAAATATACTTCATCTGTAAAAAAAAAGAAAGGGGGACCTGAACCCATTTTCTATGAAAATCTAACATTACTGATATTAAAAAAAAAAAGCTTCAACAAACTTGTTTATTTAAATCACATGGCAGACATCGATAACACGTAACGTAGTGAGTAATAAATTCAGTATTGCGACAAACATAATTGGGCTTTAGTATGAAAGACCTTTCCCTTTTCTATCAATAGTTATAAGGAAATATAATTTTTAGGTCACCTGAGTAACCTATTGCTATCTGTTTTCGTCCGTTGTCGTTCGTCGTGCGTTAACATTTGAACATTTTCAGCTTCTTCACTGAAACCACTGAACCAATTTCAACCAATTTTGGCATATAGCATCTATGGGTGAAGGGAAACAAAAATTGTGAATTTCATGGTTCCTGCTTCCCCTGGGGTGGGTAGGTGGGGCAAAAACCAATAAAATAAATGCAATCTTTAAAAATCTTCTTTACTCCTTGACACCTAGCAGTCAAACTGTTGGCATGATTGTTATCAGCATTTAGTCCTCTACCACATGGCCCCAGGGTCAGGGATTCTAGTGCTAGGGTGGGGCTATATTGATTATATATTGAAAATGCATTATTTCTTTTTCAGATAAATTAAATAAGTACATAGTTAAAATGAACAAGAGTGCCTCTACCAAATTTGTGAATTTTAGGGCCCCCACGGTCAGGGGTTCTAGTGTTAGGGCGGGGCTCCATTGAATACATAGTGGAAATGCATTAAATCTTTGAAATTCTTCTTCTCTGCTCCTGAGAATTATATAAACCAACTTAGAACATAGTTATGATGAGTAAGAGTGCCTCTGCCAAAATTGTGAATTCAAGGGCCCCTGGGTCAGGGATTCTGGTGTTAGGCTGGGGCTCCATTGATTATATATTGAAAAATGCACTAATTCTTTGAAAATCTTCTTCTCTTCTCCTGAGTATCAAATAAAATAACTAAGTACAAAGTTATGATGAGCAACCTCTGCCAAAATTGTGAATTTTATGGCCCCAGGGTCAGGGGTTCTGGTGTATGGGTGGGGCTCTATACAATCATTGACTTTTGATGAGGTCTACTCGTGACTATACAGACCTGGTCAGGTATTGGTTGACTGAGGCCGAAGTACACCGATTTCAAAAGTCAATAACCGTTTTATTAAATGATGAGGAATTTTACAATACTTTTGACACGATCAATCTTGTCTCCCTCAAATAAAAACACCCATAATATAATTGTCACGACTTATCTAATTTACAACTACATGTAGTAGCTAAAAATTGTAAACAATATTATTTATGTTGTTTGGCAATCTCCCCGAAAATATAACAGTAACAAAAGTAAAGGAATAAGAATGGTCATTTATTCAAAACAAGTGCAATAAATGACGAACAGTAAAAATACATACAATCAAATTAAAAGGACTAGGGACAAAAATATTATGCTATGAAACCGCAAGGTCGGTGCACGATTCTGACTAGAAAAAGAAACAAAAAATACTATTGACAACAATTAAGCACCTGTGTTAAACTAAAAAACGTCCCTGAGTCTCAATTGTAAAAATTGTTAATCCAAAAAACATATATCTAAAAAATGTTCGCATATATACATGTACAACAAAAAGACAATATGGGGCGTCATCTGCCACCGTAACAAGGTAGCATTGTAATGCCGGCGCAAGAAGTAAAAGAAGCTCATGCTGGCTTGTTACCGCCCCCATCCAACAAACATCATCATAGACAAAACAGAAATTAAATGTAACACCATTTTCTTGCTGGCAATTACTATAAAGATCGAATGAAAGTGTTATGTACACAAATCAAAATACATAAATGGACAATACTCTCGAAGTTAAGGTTTTACTTGAGCCCCTGTCTCAAGAAAAACTACTAACATTAACCATACTTAGAGCCCCTGTCTCTTCTAAGTAACAATGTCATATTAAGGATTACCTTAAGCCCCTGTCTTAAGGTAAAAACGAGTTGTTGTGGCAAAAACACCTGAAGCCCCTGTCTCCAGGTAATCTTAATACGGGGTAATAGAAGGGATGCGAATGTACTTCCTAAAGGCACTGGACTTCCAACGACCCATGTTTTGAATTTGAATTTCTGTGTATCCCGTTGCAGCAGCTGTTGTTGCTGCACCTATCCTGAAACTGTGGGCCTGATATTTCGAAAGATCTAAATTGCTAAATTTAAGAGCTAGCCGAAGTTGTGAAGTAAAGTATTGGCGGGGAACTGGGGTGTTGTCCATAAAAGAAAAAAGGGGTGCTTCTGGGGAATCGTGTTTTCTGATGTTAAGGAAATCTGTGATCGCGCGATACGGGCATAGCAATGGGTTTATGGTGTTCTGACATAGGTGGATAGTTGTAGAATTTGACTTTGAATGTTTGAAATGAGGTATTGCAACTTCCAGGAAACCTATGCCATTTGTTTTGTTACCCTTTGATACGTGTTTTGCTAATAGATAATGATGGGTTTTGCTGTTGGTTTTAGTAATTTCTCCTACCCTTAGAAAGGCGCAATAAGCTAAGATAAACATGGCCCGAAGCAAAATTCTGGAAAAATATGAATCTGCAGTGTAGGGGAGGGCCTGTACTAGTTTTAGGAGAATATCTGGGGTTATTGGGAGTCGAGGGTCGCCAATCGGTTTTGCTTTTAGAAAGCCTTGAAGCATTTTTTTGATGATGAAATGTTGGGTAACATCCTGGGAAGAACTTAACTGAAAAATGAAACTAAGAGCGGATATAATGGTTCGAGTAGTGGACGCAGCTAAATTTGTTTGGTAACAATTTGCTATGAAGTAAGCTAGGTGTTCCAAACAGGGTGGTAGTGGTGACGTTTCTTGACCGTAAGTTTGTAATATAAAGAGCTTGTATGCCTGGAATGCTGATTTATATGCTGCAACTGTGGACGGTGACAGAGAACGATACAGCAAGGACTCTGTGGTTTGATTCAGAGACTTATCAATGCTGGGTTCACAGGGGTGCAGGCCGGATCCATGTAAGGAAACCGTGTTTGGAACTCTTTGACCTGCAATCGAGAAAGAAGATCTGCAGCTATATTCTTGACTCCTTCAATATGTTTAGCTTGAAAATGTATATTGTATGATAGGGATAAGACCATCAGTCGTCTCATGAGTTGCATAAGCGATGCATCTTTGGAAGAGTTTTTGTTGATGACGTGAACAACTGCTAGGTTGTCAGAGTGCAGAATAACAGTGCTGTTAGAAAATAAGTGTCCCCATATATCGAAAGCGATCACAATAGGCAGGAATTCCCTGACGGAGATGTGAAAATCAACCCAATGATTAGGAAAAGGAGCATAAAACCATTTCCTACCAAAGGTACAGCCGAGCCCCAGGTTGCTAGCGTCAGTAAATAAGTGCAAAGAGGAGGATGTGTGTTGCACCCCCGAGGGGAAAAAGGCTTTGCCGTTAAAATGATCCAGGAAAATGGCCCATGCTCTCAAATCGGCTCGGGCTTCTTTGTCTAGATTCCTATGATGAAAAGGATTTTGCAAACCTCGAGTAAGATTGATAATCCGCCTTAGGAATGTGCGTCCAGGGGGAATAACAGCGCAAGCATAATTTAAGGTACCTATCAATGACTGCAGTTGGCGGAGTGAAGCGGTGCGTTTATTTTGGAATGATTTTATTTCAGATTTTAAACGCTGCAACTTATCCGCTGGAAGTCTAATTTCCAATTTTAATGTATCTAACTCCAACCCCAAAAATGTCAAGGTGGTAGTTGGGTGAACAGTTTTCTCGGATTTGATAGGGAGATTGATATCTTTGGCAAGGGAATAGAATGCTAAAAGTGAGCTATAGCAGTCTGGGGACCTGGGGGGACCCACGAAAAGGAAATCATCTAGTATGTGCACACAATAAGTTACACCAAACTTGTTCTGTAAGATCCATTGCAAAGCTGAGCTGAACTTCTCAAAGAGATGGCAAGAATAACTCAAGCCAAATGGAAGTGTTTTGTCATAATAATATGAACCAGATATCTTGAAACCTAGCAGTTCGAAATCCCGTGGATGTATGGGTATTTGTTTGTAGGCATTTTCCAGGTCAGTTTTTGCGAGAAGAGCCCCCCTGCCAACTTGTTTGATGATTGCGATGGCTGTGTCAATTGATTGGTAACTTACTGTAGTCATTTCTTTAGGGATGTGGGAATTGATGGAGTTCCCTTCCGGGTAAGACAAATGATGGATTAACCTAAAATCCCCAGGGGCTTTTTTAGGGACCAGACCTAAGGGGGAAATTTGAATATTTTGGAAAGGTGGCAATAGAAAAGGACCAGAGACTCTTTTAGCTTCGATTTCCCTACAAATCTTATCCTGTAATATTTTTTCTTTGCCTAAGACAGAAGATAGGTTATGAGAAGACCTAAATTTACGCTCCCCCATATATGGGATCTTGAAACCTTGAGAAAAGCCTTCTATTAAAAACTGCGATAAAGAATGGTCATATCCAGTTAAATAATTTTGAAGCTGTTGAACATTGATTGGAGTAACGATAGAATCAGAGTTTTTTAGAAGGGGCTGTCGATTCTGTTCTGGTTGCGCCTTGTTTGGAGTTCTGTGTCTGAGGTTTGTCACTTGGTTTAAACTTTGGGCATTGTCTCTTGTGGTGTCTAGCTGCACAGATTTGGCAGACATGGGGGTGTGGACATCCTTTAGTTTTACAGAATCCGTTATTGTTGTATGAGAAGCAATAGCGGTGCTTAGCCTGGGTGTTTGAGGCACGAAAGGGCTGGTTTCTATTTTTAAACTTAAGCTCTAGTCCCTGTGCCATGGCTTCCTGGTACAATTCTATGTTTTTGAATTGCCATGGGCAGGCTTTGGGGTCCAGTTGTCGCCAGCGTCGGAAACTTTCATCGTAGGCAATTGCCGCCTTGTCACCGCTTGATTTAGAAATTTTTTGCACGATCTGGCCGTATACCATAAGATTTGGTACTTCGTTAGGGTGTTTTTCCGCGTAGATAGCAACAAAAACATGAAAACACTCTATCCATTTGTAGATAGAAGTGATTTGGGCTTTGTCAGAAGTCTTTTTAAAGATCAGATGTCCGTCTTTTTCTACAGTCTTGTAACTTTCTTCTTCATCGGGGTCAATGGGTTTGATTAGTGAAGCAAGTTTTACGTACTGGTCACTCTGAATTTTTGCCCGTGTTTTTTGATCTACGCCTAACGTTAAGGACAAGGCAGATAGGGCCTGGGGTGGATCTGAGTGAACTACACAATCTTTGTTCATACTATCTAGAGATTGATCACCTGTAATCTCACTAAGGAGCGTAGTTGCTGGCGACGACGTACTTGGTTCCAGTGGCCCTGGTGGCGGAGGCGAAGATGCAGTTGGCTGAGGCGAGAATGCAGTTGGCTGAGGCGAGGATGCAGTTGGCGGAGGCGAAGATGCAGTTGGCGGAGGCGAAGATGCGGACTTGGACTTAAAATAATCGTCCATACACGTTTTAAACGTCTCCTCGATTGTCGGCATGATTTTCGACATGCATTGCTGGAAAATTATACTAACGTCTTCGTTTCTCGTCTCTGACGTTGTTGTTGTGGGTGGATCCTGACGTTTGGTCGAGGTTCTTCTTCGTTTTGGTCTCGAAGCCATCCTAAGAAAATGCACAAGTCATAAATAAGGTGGTAATTATAAACAACTATAACGAGTGCTACCAATCAGTGTTTACTGAAAATTTCATTATAAACAGAACCATTAAGGCCTGCATTAACTGCATATATGATTACAAATCATATCTTTCGTTTACTATTGATAATTATGAAGTAGTCTATTATATAAAAATATGTGTGTACATATTTTGCCGCAATCGGCCGAATTATTAAGCCGTGTGAATGAATCATATAAAAGCAACAACTGCTAGAGCAGTGTGATATCAAATCATAATATAAAATATATATCACCACTATATGCCGAAGCTGTGGGGTTGGATCGTATATAACCACTATCCGCCGAAGCAGTGTGGTAACAAATCATGATCCATATACATATATAAAACCATATTGCCGAAGCAGAATGGTTCAAACACCACTATATGCCGAAGCTGTGGGGTTGGATCGTATATAACCACTATCCACCGAAGCAGTGTGGTAACAAATCATGATCCATATACATATAAAAACCAAATTGCCGAAGCAAAATGGTTCAATCATATAAAAACACAATCTGCCGAAGCAGTGTGCTGAACTAATTATAGTTCATATATTAACATTGGCCACTTATTGTGGTGCCTCCATTTGAAGCATAAATAAAAGTTGTTACTGCCAAATAATTAAGCAGATAGAACATGAACGATTTAGACCAAAGAAACGACTACGGCTAAATCATTAGGTTTTTCGTCATAGAGAAATAGGTAGCCAAAAAACTCTTACCTTCTAGGTCAAATAAAAACAATATTGGAACCCACGGATGTAGATTCACCCTAGGACACAAACTTCTGCTGTAACCAAAACAATTGAATTGTAAACATTGCTGAATATGCTTAACCAAAGGTGCAAAAATATAGACGATTCATGAAATTATTATGTAATATAAACCATAAAATATTTACTACTTATTAAATCAAATATTGTATGCATGATGATCATAAAAATAGAAAGTTAAAAAAAAAATTAAAATGTTAACAAGAACACATAATGTGTATTTTGCGCCTGTGGACCCGAGAAGCCCCTGTCTTCAAGGGTAATTAGTGATCCCTGGATAGCAGAAGGAGAATTCCCCTAATTTGTCTTAAGAGTTTGTACTGTCCCAGGTTATTTAAATGGACTCCGTCACAAAAAACGTTATTCCTGCTACAGGTAAAACCTTTCAGTTTCCAAAAGTGCATGTCATCTTGTGTTACGCAAGTCTTCAACAAGCGATTAGCCTGATCCACTCGACGAGTGTATTCCGAAGGGCTGATATTTCTTGTCCGATCCCGGGAAATAAAACTCAAAATCACCACGCTTTTGAGGTTGAATTGTCCCTTTAGTAGTGACACAAATGAAATCAGTCTCATTACGATACAGTCAATGTCCTCAGAGGAATCTAGATCGTTGCCTCCTAAATTCACAATGACATGCTGTGGTCGCTTATCTCTAACCGCGGCAGTGATGGCGCGGGTGTGTGCGTGATTGCCGATTGATCCGCCACTAATACCGTAGGATTCAAACAATCCCAAGTTCCTAATATTAAACGTTTCAGCGGGATGTTTACCATTCACAAAGTTTCCAAATCTGCGTACATGTGAGTCACCAACAAAAAGAATATGCATCTGGGCGATTGTAGGCTACTTAACGATGCGCTGTGGATATCAGGTTACAGCGATGTGCAAACTGGAAGACGAAGTGACGCTATTCGCCTTATGACATAAATAGGCTCCGAATCGAACAAATTACCTGTTAAAACGTTCTGTAAGACACAATCCTCAATAAGATAATACTCCTTTACGGGGCAATTCCGTATATAAAAGCTATTGGGATGTTTTCTGTGTTTTCTCTTAGACAATGAATGCAGCCAATGTTTACAAATAAAATAACCAATGCGCATGCGCATGGAAAATTCCACTAGGAGCTATGCAGAGCAGTAGCTGAATCTATTAATAGCTAGTACTGCGTATAAAACTAAAAATGAACACATAGTGCAACCACCATAAACCATTTATATATATAAATGTGTTTAAATAATAAATACTCAACTATTTACTTTCAAAAGCGTTAAATCCCCTTGGTACTGGCGTCTGATATGTTTACATTCACACCGACACATGTTTTGAAACAAGCAATCTGATTGGTCGAAAAAAACTGTAAGCTAATCTATGGTTAGTCAAGAGGGAAATCCCGAATAAACCTCATATTAGGTGAACTCACTCTAAAGTACATCTCAGGAAAAGGCGTCAAGACCAATCAGAGGGCACCAAAATTCCTGATCATTTAATAATATAGATTATATAGTGAAAATGCATTAATTCTTTGAAAATCTTCTCTCTGCTTCTGAGTATTATTTAAGATAATCAAGTACATAGTTATAATAAGTAAGAGTGCCTCTTCTAAAATTGTGAATTTTATGGCCCCAGGGTCAGGGTTTCTGGTGTTAGGATGGTGCTCTATTTATTATATAGTTAAAAATGCATCAATTCTTTGAAAATCTTTTTCTGTGGTCCTAGGTATTAAGTAAACTAAACAAGAACATACATGTAGCTATAATGAGCAAGAATGCTTCTACCAAAATTATGAATTCTATGGCCCCATGGTCAGGGGTTCTGGTGTTAGGGTGGGGCTCATAATGATTATATATTGAAAATGCATTAATTCTTTGAAAATCTTCTTCTCTGCCCCTGTGTAATAGCAAATGAACTACCTATATTGTTATGATGTGCAAGGGCACTCTTTCCAAAATTGTGAATTTCCAAGTCCCTGGGTCAGGGATACCATAGGGGGCGGGGGGACTCGACTTATATACAAAAAAAATGAAGTGTTTGAAATCTGCTCCTTGGTATCAATCAAACATTTTTGATAAGCAAGTGTGCCTTTTCAAAAATTGTGCAATGTGTGAACCTAGGGTCAGGGGTTCATGTGTGGATGGGGCACTTCAGATTATTGCTGAATATTACTGATTAGTTAATATGCATTTTTTGTTCCCCTGTAGCTTGCCTATCGGTATTTAGGAGGCTTGGGGGTCAACAATTAAAAAAAAAATTAACCACCAGATATAACTTTCATTTTTAGATATTGTATCTTTAGCTGTCAACTACTATTTGACAAAAAAATTTAATACATATCAGTTTTTAAATTTGATTATTTTGTTAATATTTATATGGGGATCCTCTTTTAAAGGAGATCGAAATAGTCTAAAAATGGCAACGACCACCAAGCCCCTTTAAGTAACCAAACTAAGCAATTACTGAGTTTAGATTAGCAATGGTGCCAGCTTCTTTCAAAATTAAGAATGTCAAAGCATCTACCTTAAAACATGAACCAAATTCAATTGTTTGAAATTTGTTGCATGATTTTCAGGTGACCTATAAGGCCCATAAGCCTCTTATTCTGGAAAGTAGGTCAAACTTCAATGTCAAATAGTCTATAAAAGCATAGTTTATGTATAACTTTGGACACGTCTTGTCACAAGTAACCTACATGTATGTGTGATATATGAATTCAAAGCAATATCTCTTCTCATTCAAAAGTAATGACCATAGTTAATGTCCGCGCAACGCCTCATAAACCGCTGCACAGAATTTCTTCAAACTTTCCAGATATTTAGGACACAATGAGTAGATGTGCATATTACCAGGAAATTCCGTTTCCTTTATTTTTTCCGGGAATTTAGAGATAAACAGTTTGTCAGCGCAACTCCTCTTAAACCGCTGCACAGAATTTCCTCAAACTTTGCAGATATTTAGGACACGGTGTGTAGATGTGCATATTTATCAGGAAATTCGATTCCATAATTTTTTTTCCGGGAATTTCCGCACTTTTACACTTAGATTTTGGCTATATCTTCAATATAGAGATGAACAGTTTGTTAGCACAACTCCTCATAAACCGCTGAACACAATTTCGTCAAACTTTGCAGATATTTAGGACACAATGTGTAGATGTGCATATTACCAGGAAATTCGATTCCATTATTCCGGGAATTTCAGCACTTCGTCTTTTGGGGGAGCGTGGGGTTTGTCAGCTTGCTAACATTTTCTGTCGTCTTTTTTCTATCAAAAGGTATGACCAATTCTGAAAAGTAAATCAAAATTCAAGGTCAAAGTGACAGGATCAAAAATCATTTATTTGAATAGGTCTTGTCACAGGTAATACACATGTGAAATTTAAAAGTGATATCTCTTTTTATCAAAAGATGACAAAGAATAAACTTTATGTGACAAAGGAATAAGATTTAATGTTCCCACCATTTCGCGAAAGCGGGAAAAAACAATTAATATCAATTCTCTATAAAAATCAAAAATTTAAATAGGGTCGTGGACATGACATGTCTCCGATTTAGCTGAAATTCACACCATTTACTACAATTGGCATATCTTTCATAAATATGATGTAAAAGTCTAACTTTTCAATTTGGTTGCCATGGTAACACGGATGCTGTATTTAGACCCCTCAAAATATGCAAAATTTGGGTTTTTAAGATTAATTAGAGCAGGAACATTGAATTAGTGGAAGTTGCGATGAAAAATATATTTTTTAAAATTCATATTAATGAAACCTAAGAAATAAAATCCATTCATGGTATTTAAATGAAGGTTAAGTGAATTTTCATGGAAGAATTTAGGTTGTTGGCAAATTGGAAATTTGCCAAATTTTGCTTTTTGAGTCATTTTCAATTCAATATTTCACCATTTTGACAAGTGATATATGTATACCAATGTATCATGAAATAAACTACATATTCTGAGGTTTTATAAGGATAAAAAAAATTCATGGGTAAATAAGCAGTTTTCTAGAAATTATCGTGCGAAGAATTTAGGTTTGAGGCAAATTGGAAATTTGCCAAATTTTGCTTTTTGAGTCATTTTCAATTCAATATTTCACCATTTTGACAAGTGATATATGTATACCAATGTATCATGAAATAAACTACATATTCTGAGGTTTTATAAGAATAAAAAAAATTCATGGGTAAATAAGCAGTTTTCTAGAAATTATCGTGC
>PRKT01000031.1:2223296-2290548 GCA_003671525.1 Saccostrea glomerata
CCCCCCCCCCCCCATTCATTTATTTCATAGAACATGTCTTAATAAACATTACAATTGTTAAGTAATATGAATTTAGGTCAAGTCCATAAATGTCTTTTAAAATAAAAGAAATTTTGCTGTAAAGTCAATTTATATGTTTTCATGGAAACAATTCATGCTTCTAGTTAGATCATTTTAATATGGAATAAATCAAAAGATTTTCCAAGAATTCTTACATTTCTTTTAATGGCTTGAAATTTTTTTTCTGGTTAGTGTTACAAATGTATAACTAATATATTAATAAGGTTAAATCAGATTCAATACATGTAAATATGAAAACACATATGTAACCCAGGCTAAATGTCATAAACAAGTTGTTTTACATTTAAATATGCAAAATTGCAAAACTGAGAATTTTTCAATTTATTAATTATGACATTAGTTACCAGCAAATTCAGATGAAAATATATTTACATACAATTCACTTCCATACAAACTTTGTCAAAGAATTATACCAATTTTTTCATAGTATATGTATAATTTGAATGTATACATATGACTTACTTATAATACATTGCATACAGAGTGAAGCCAGTATAAAACTCTCCAATCTACTGAATGAGTCCCAAAGCATGACACTTTACTACATATTTACAATATGTAGTACACATGTTTTTCTTCGGTTTTCTGCACACTATTTACTTCGTCACCGAAAAAATTGTAGAGGTTCTTTTTCACTCTATAAGAGTAAAAGTGAAAGATTACAAAGACACTGCTCCCTGTTCACACTTTATATTTGAGTTGTTTTAGATTATTATAATAGTTGCTTCAAATACGGTACAAAGGCTTTGACGTTTGAATGTACATAAAAACATGTTGATAATATTGATAGGTTAAATAATAATTGCGCAACTTGTACTGCTGTTTAAAACTATGTCCAATAATTGCACAACTTGTACTGCTGTTTAAAACTATGTCCACGTATATCACATGAAAAAACTTTTAACGTTTTATTGACATGATAGCACCTAGTTGTCTCTTTGAACAATGGTTTAAGCCGATGTATAATAAGTTGATATAAGGATTCATAAAGCAACTTTTGTAAATGTGAAGTTATACATCATTTTTAATATTTCTTTCATAAATCTAAAAAAAAAAATTGAAAATGAGTTTCCAAGGGACAATTCAAATTGCCCTTCATTTTCAACACAACTGAGTACTTATAGTAGCCCATAATGCATTATGACTCATTCCACTGTGGGTAAAGTAAACTTATAGCTAATTTACATGCAAATTTATGCTGACATTAAAAAATCTAGTAGTCTCAACCTGATAAAACTGTATATACTACTTTTCTTCAGTGCAAGAATATAAAAAAGGAAAGAAACAGCTTCTTTCTATAATACTGCTCATAGAGAGAAACAAAAATGACAAAAGGGACTTTACAGAAAACATTCTGCTAAAACGTGTTCCTTCAAACCCTCTGATTTGGTGTCTGCCTCGGCTGCTTCAAAATCACCATCTTTTCTGTCCTTTTGTGCAAGTCTTGAAAAGAAGCTTGCGATTTGCTGCGGGTTAAGGAAGAGGTCTTTAGAAAATCTTCTCTTTCCATCCTGCACCAGTGACCTCATTTCTTCTGACACTTTTACCGGATCTTCTTTTCTTCCTGTTCGTTTTCCTACTTCGAATTTTTCCAGTAAAAACAACCTCTGGTCTTCTGTGAAATGTTTTTTTGGTTTTTTTACCTTCAATCCCCATCCAACTTTCAAATTGGAAACTTTGCTGGATCTTTCTGGACTCTTTGATAACCCTAACCCTGACATATCATTACTTCCTTATAATTTCAGGGCGTACCTTACTTTAGACTTATCAGTCAAACTAAGTTTTTCCTCTCTTAGATCACAATTTCCCAGAAGAAGGTGTTGTTCTAATGATGATGCATAGCGAAATTGACGTATACATCCTTCTTCTGGACAGGGAAAGATTTTCTGCATCAACTTTCTCTTTTTAGTTGAAGGCCCCTGTATGTCCTCATTGTCATTTTCGTTAGGTTCGTTGTCTTCATCTGTCAAATGAGAAACAGAAAAATACCATCAGTTTTAATTTTAGTTTGATGTATCTAATAAAACATATAAATATCAATATTTTATACCTCTACAGGACAAAAAAATTAGATATATAAAGTGGCTTTCTATTAGATACTTCAACTACATGTATTTAATTTATTCATTTGAACAAATTGGCTTACTGAGGATTTCATTGTCAACATAATATATTTCATTCTACAGAAAACCTTTCTACTTTTTTTTATACCAGAGCTGTAATCTAGACCCTTACTTTTGTGGATTTTGAAAGACAAACTAAGGTGTAATTTCTTCCTATTTATTTTCTCATAGTGATTTCAAAACCAGATGCAATGTTGTACAGTCTGTCATTTTATAATTATTAGAAAACATTTCCTTGCTGTAAATCCTCTATTCTGTACATTATAAAATTCTATCTTCTTTAATTACAAGTTTGTAGGCTAAACATCTGTATCAATGTCTAAAACTTGTAATGATATACATGTATCACAAGAATGTATGTGGTCATTTGGTCAAGTCTGACTTGCATATGACAACTTAGACAAATTTATAATTGAAATTGATTAAGTAGTTCAAGAGAAGAAGCATGCAGATGACAAACAGCCCAACACCCAGGGCTAGTGAATTTTAGGGAGACAAGTGAAATTCTATCATACAGTATTTTACAACTATCTTCCATGTACCTTGTGTAACTTCTGAATCCATTGTAGAGATACATGTCTCTGCTTCCAACCAGTCTTCATTAATATGAAACTGCATAACAGGGATGTTCTCTGTAATAATGTCTTTCCATGGGATTAGCTTTCCTAAAATTGGAATGGTAATTTTTAGAAAGGAAATAAACATTTTCTTAAGTGTCAGATATATTTATGGGCATCATAGACTACCTAAAAAATACTGGTATACCAGTACATGTATCTACAAAATATACTTTAACACTAGACATAACTTTTAAATAGTTGTATTCCCATTTGCTTTCCTCTCTTTTATATGAACATTATAAACCCTTCATATTTGATACTCCTGTTTGCTTTTGTTAAATGAGGCATTAGCTTGATCTGGTAAAATCTTTGAGGTAAAATACATGTACATAAATCTTTGAGGTAAAATCAAGTATATTGAACCAAGAAGGAAATTGGGCTTTTAAAGGAGCTTAAGAAGAAGAATATGGAGGAAAGAAACATGGTGCACAAAGACAATGCTTTTCCTTTACAATTTGTTTTGAGCTTTAATTAAGCCTGATTATTTACCTGGCCCAATGCTGTATTGCCTCCATACTTTCAACCCATTGTCTGTAAACAGAAAGTTGTGAAGAGTTGAAATAGCAGTGATATTCTTAACCTTAGGCCTCCCAACGTCTGCATTGATGATAGGGCTAACAATTTTGACCATGTACTGTTGTTGCGAACTGATTGCCTAAAATGAGAAAACAAAAAAATAGTGCAATGGGTAATCACTCTGAAGCTCAACTGAGCTGTCAGCTAATATATATGCTAACATTTTCTTTCCATGCAAAACACAATTATTTTAACAAGTTAACCAACATTTATATATATATATAAATGTTTGGTTGTTGTTTTATTATATAAGATATTAATCACTGTAAACTACTGACACATAAAATTATAGAACTGTCCAAAAGGGAAAAATACCACCTGCTGAGTTTTTTTTAAGAGAAGGCGCGAAATCACAAATACAGTGAAACTTCTCCAAACCGGCCCCCCTAGAAACCGGTTCTCCCTGAACATCGGCCAAATTTATAAGTCCCGGCAAAATTCTTAACATTTCTTTACACATAAACTCCCATAAAACCGGCCACCCCTGAAAACCGGACACCGGCCACTTTTCCAAGAACAAAAGTTAAGAAACATAGGAAATTCCCCCTCATCATACCGGCCACTTTTTGATTGCAAGAAATTTAATGGTCATTTGCCAGAATGGTAATAATGACCGGCCGGAGGTGTGAAAAATAGCCTACCCACGAGAAGTCAGAGGTGAGAAAAACTGAATATGGCCTCCCAGGGTTTTCTATTGTTTAGCCGTCTTGAAGGGGTGGTCATCATGCCAGACTACGTAAATGGCCGTTCTAAGCTGTGTACATATGATTAACATCAATTAAACTTGAATTAATAAATTATCAAGCAACTAATAAATTTAAATCACAGAATGAATTAACAAATTATCGCACGCCATATTGCATCATCTTTTTAAATACACATAAGCGGCCTTAAAATTGGGCACTATTAAAAAATGCTAAGAAAAAAAGAAAATCAAATGTTTACCAAAATATACATTTCATAATTAAAATAACAGAAGTATTGCTCAGAAATGTTTTTATTATTTACTTTTAACTGAAGTACAAACAATTTTTAAATGACGTAAGCGATACACAAATACATATTCTGTCTAGAGTTCAGTTAAGGTAAAGGGTCTGGTTTATTTTTCGCATAAAGTTATTAAAGTAACTTTCCATGTTTTTTTCTGTTCTTATTTCTTTTTATTTGAAAATCAACATGTATGTCGAATTTTTTCTCACTAATAATAATTTCCATTTTTTCAGATCTTAAGAATATACATTACGTGTCTGCCGATAATTAATAACATGTTGACAAATAATTATAACAGACTCTAATTATATTTTTTTTATAGCATCTGTCGCAAAGTTCTGCATTTCTCCAGTATGTTAGATTCTCGGGAAACCGGCCACCCCTCTAGTCCGGCCATTTTATTCAGTCCGGCAGCTGGCCGGTTTAGAGAAGTTTTACTGTAGTACGTTTTCTTACAGTCACGATTTTTCACCAGACATATATTTCGAAGGTGACAAATGCCCTACCTTACCCCAAACAATAACTGTAATTGTTTTTCGCGAGCCTGCACTGTACATCTTCATTCTATCAAAAATATACAGAAGCATTAGTTCGCAATATCTGAAGTTTTCTAGGCTTTTTTCACTATTTTGATATTAACGTTTTCCGCCACGTAAAAATATAGCCTAAAAAATATAAAAAGAAAATATTACATGTGATACTGTCTTTGGGTAAAACTCTAATGAACAAAAGTAAATTTAATTATCTGCGCGTTGATATCAGTATAATGATGAATCGATTTCAATATACATCTGACAAATGTGAAGATCAAAACCATGATTCCTCAAATCTACAATGACTCATGAAAAAATGCATATATGATTAATATTTTACACACAAGAAATAAATCTATCTGACAAGTATTAAATGAACCAGATGCTTCAATTAAATGGTTTATCTTCTGCTATACAAAGGTAATTGTCTGCAGTAATCAGATATCTAGAAAATATACGGGAACAACTAAATGAACATTATCAAAAGTTTTGTTTGCTTAATATAGACCGCCATAAAACAAGAGATGTTTGTAAAACACATCCCCCCCAAAAAAATTCTAAGTCAAACGGGCATAACTCTGTCCAAAAATGTCTCGATCGAACCCAATACAGAACTTTTAAAAGGTAAACCTTCAAACAGGTTCATTTAATTTGGTTCATGATCGGGTTTGTGCTGCATTAAATTAATCAAACAAACTACGAGGGGTGATCAAAAAAGTCGCAAACTATTGAATAACTTCCATGAAAGAAACAATAATTGGTTTCAATGTTGATTATATTTTAAATTAATCCTCCCCAATTTTAATGCACATCAACCACCTTTCTGCGCATGCGTGAATCACGTGATATTGGCGGTCACGTGACCCCCTCCGAAGCGTTCTGTCACAAAAGTTGAAAGATTTTTCTGAGTTTTATATTTCTTTCCATGTGAGTTAATTTTTATGGCAAGAACAGTTCATTTGTTAGAAATGGTCATATCTCGGCAACAGAATGGGTGGATAGGAATATTCTTTCCAAAAATAAGCATGGCGACCATTAAAACACAAATCTTCTATCTCGGGAGAGACCTTTATTCAAGGTGGATAGAGAATGGGTGCCTTCTTTTTATCATATCTAATGGTTAAAATCTAAAGTAAACTATACTTAGGTATTTAATAATTATATCAGTTAAAATATTCAACTATTTTTCAAAGTGTTAATTGGAGGTCTTTGATAGCAAATTGCTTACTTAAAAATACATATCTTTTCAAACTTGCTTTCTCTGGGCTAGGATGACAAGTATCATTTTTAACCATCTGCCTTCCTTCACTAAAGAGATCAATCCAATCATTAATTGAATTTATAGGAACTCATTTATCTCAATAAACTGTGTACAAAGTATTATATGATACTGCAGAGGGATTTCTAAGATATACAAAAAATTGTACAGTCGTTTGTTGAACGAGTTCGACTGTGACAACCATTTTTCGTCACAAGTGACCTACATAGTGATTTTCACATTGTGACGTCACAAACAAGGAGAAAAAAATTTATTCAGCATATGCTATTTATAGACCTTGTGTATGGCTATTTGTGTACCGAATTTCATTCTAATCTGAATTGTGGTTTTGTAGATATAGAGATACTTTGCGAACTTTTTGATCACCCCTCGTAGAACTTTCATATAAATTTAAAGAATTTAATTCCGTAAATTAAAGTTCAAATGCACACACTAAAAGTAATTATTTTTAATATAAGCCTACGGATAGCGCGAAAGTAAATTTAAATAAAACGTGATCGCTATTTTATATCAATTAAGAACATCAATATTGATGACTCGAAGGTTTGTCAGGATGATGACTAAGTGAATTTCAAGATCAGAAACCTTGGGCTATAAAATGTTTGAATTATGCATGTCATTAAGAAATTCTCTGACGTAAATAGCTTTTGCAGTTCTCAACTTTTAGAATTTTATTCCTTCACTTGTTGTAATCATTGCATCAAAAATGCAGTTAGAGCCTAAATTGACAATTCGGTGTACAAATGGAGTAAGAGGAGAGATATCTCGTTTTCAAAAAGTTTTTATTTTGAGCATAAAAATCTTTCAAGAAGATGTTCGAATTGCATTGTTACTCATCTTACAAGCAATTACAAAATGTGTGTAATGTGGGATGCAGTTTTTGAATGGTTACAGTTTACAGATAAAAATCCCGATATTAGTTAAAGAAACCCTTTTAGACCCAATTCAAGCGCCAAAAATTGAAAAAATAACAATTATTGGGATGAAAACAAGTACAATGCCAGTGATTAAACAATTAAATATTCTCTTTACGATGGTTGCAACATTGCACGTCAGTAATGTCGGGCGTTCCGCATTTAAATTGCTGCAGTCGGAAGAGTAAACATGGCCATTTAGTAAGTTTGTTGAAAAGATTTTCTTTCGGCATAATCGAAATATTAGGTAAAACAAAGCGAAGCAACTCAGATATGAAGATAAGTAGTGAGTGAAAAGAATTAATTTTGAAACATTGTATTAAAGTACGAATGTGTAAAATAAAAGAAATTCAAAAAAAATAAATAAATGTTGTTTTTTGTTTGTTTACGGTATTAAGTTATAATCAAACCACTCGCTGTGTTCTGTACAGTTATGAGCTTTCTAAACGGATTGTAGATTTATCAATTTTTAATTTCAAGCCAAATGATTTTCTCAATAAAGTGATTAAGGTATTTTACAAACTGCACAGACGTTGTGTTTCAACCTGGTACATGAACTACTGCAGTCGATGTGCAAAAGCTGGTAGAAAAATCTTAATGAGATTTTTATTAAAATCCTTTTTGTGCAAGTAATTAAAATATTTTCCTCTTTGACTTTCTTTGGCGAGTAGGGTCATCAATACAAACTGGCTTAAGGATAGATTTTCGGAAATGTTAAACCTTGTATCAGAATTTAATCAATGAGTTTGGAAATATGAAATTATATACCGTTATAATTATTTCCATAATAAAATCGGTTATATTTTAAACTTATTAAATATGTTTAGTCCTTGAATTTTTAAAAGTGCGTAAGCATTAAACGTTCCTTATAGGGTAATTTTTTTCCAATAAAAATATTGCCATTTTAAACTGGTGAGAAATCACATGTGTTGCATGACTAAAAATGGTGTCTAATAACGGACATGACTTTAAATATCTTATTTCAAGGTGTTTAAGGGTACATTGTTCTTTATAGAAAATATAGAACCTGCTGTCTCCCATATATTTCGTTATCGATTATGCATTTATGGTTACTTCTACACATTAACGCTTGTTGATTAAAGTTTTTGATCAAAGGGCGGAAAATCTTGCCACTTATGTACGAACGCACGTAAAATATAATGTACCTTTTGGCAATGCTTGATCTCGAAGATCGTCCTTATGCAATGTACACGTTCTCATCAGATCAAAGTTGGGAAAACAGTTTGAAAAGAGGAAGTTAATACAGAAAAACAGTTACAGTAGAAAAAAAAACCTAGTTGCACTGACCTTTATATCACATGATGGTATTATGTTATACCATATTTTCTGTCTTCCTACAATCGATACTTTTTCTGTGTGCATGTCTTTCTACCTACATGTATCTATCTGCGAAAACATTAATATTTGACTTTAGCTTAACCTCGGAATTTTTTTAAAGGTATGAGTTAAATAGCTAGAAAGTTACAACTTACCTAATATACAAAACTACTGTAGGAACGAAGCTGCGAACAAAGTCAACACAAGGCCGTTTAAAAAAAAAATCAAGCATTGTGTTTAAAATTATTTTGTTCCAATTATTTCCATTCAATTATTATTCAGCACCTCTGTGCAATCATATTTTAAGTCTTTCATTAAATCGTTCCCAAACTTATCATCTAAAAATCTTGAATGATTCAGGAAAATAACTCTATTGGTTTATGCTAATGTAATGGTTTGGGCCGTGGATATCGGCCTGGATAGCTCAGTTGGTAGAACACCTGACTGAAATACATGCCTAGGCCCGTTCTGGATTCGATTTCCAGTGCAGCATACATTTTCTCCTTTCCTGTTACAGATTTGGTGCCGTGACCAGAATCTGCAACTTACAAGTGAGGGGCCGGGGTTGGGGTCTTTGGAGGGCCAAAGACCTTTAAGGAGGGAAGAATGTGGCGGTCAGTCGGATTCGATCGCCGGTGGCCAGATAGCTCAGTCGGTAGAGAACGTGACCGGGGTTTCAGGGGGCACGGGTTCGAGTCCCTGTCTGGTCCACTGCATTTTTCTCCTCTCCCGTTACGTTTGAGACACAATGCTCTTCCTTCAGCTGAAGGGGGTGCTCATTTTTGTGTAGGTAGCTAGTAATCTCTTCAGGTTTCTTCCCTTGTTGTACAAGATTCTCTTCTGCCAACTTGTGCGGCCGATATCCCTTGGCGTGACTGATCACTTCTCTTTCTGTTTTCCCCATAAAATGACACAATCTTCAATAATATGGTACGGCGTCCAAAGCTGTATGATACTTATAGTAATGGGCCTCTACATATTTTCTCTCTCCCTCATACTTATAACATCCCTGGCACTGGTATGCGTATCCTCTTTTATCTAACTTGTCCCTACTTTCGTTATCCATCATTTCTTTTAGAGTCTGAAATAAGTGTAATAAATTTATAATTTGAATTCCTAGTTTTGACTATTTTAAGGTATTTATGCCAAAGAGTGAGGACTGGGTGGGCCACAAAGGTTGTGTTTTACATCTAATACAGTTTTTCAATAAATGGTTTTAACTTGTCATGATGCACGATCTTATATTGTTTTTTGCCCTCTTCACTAGCTCTTCATTCTAATTTGGTAGGTTAAATCCGAAAGTTTCTTTGTGATGACATACATGTAATGTCCATTAAATGTGCTGGCGAGTTTTCCGTCCCCAATCATCTCCTGTAGGTTCCACACTTTGTCCCCAGACTTGTAAATAAATGAGTGGACATGCAAGCCAAAGTTCTCCCGTTGTTTAATACTAGATTTTTTTAAATTTTGTCCGCGCGATGTCACGTGCTTTTTCTAATTTTTCTCTTAAGTTTAAAATGTACTCTCCGTGAGTCTGAGCTGGATTGTTTGAGCATCCCTCAACTATCATATCAATGGGCATCCTTGGTT
This sequence comes from Saccostrea glomerata, assembly GCA_003671525.1. Taxonomy (NCBI): domain Eukaryota; kingdom Metazoa; phylum Mollusca; class Bivalvia; order Ostreida; family Ostreidae; genus Saccostrea; species Saccostrea glomerata. Next base: position 2,233,341 of record PRKT01000031.1, read on the forward strand.
CACGTTCTAGCATCAGAAAATTGGGTGTCATCCCTGTGGTTTCATGTATACTCGATCTGTAAGCTGAAGTTATGTAACTAAGGTGTTTGTCCCTTTGATGTAACATTCAATCATAGATATGAGTGTTCTATTGAAGCGCTCAGTTTTTCCGTTATCTTCGGTATGTCTGGGACTGGTACGGGTCTTTTTAATTTTGAGCATTTGACACATCTCCTGAAATAATTGACTCTCAAAGTTGGTACCTTGGTCAGAGTGAAGGGTCGTTGGACAGCCTAGTCAACTTAGGACTTCATTAAACAGAGTTTGGATTATGGTTAAAGTTGTTTGATCTGGAATGCCCATAGCCTCTGCCCAGTTAGTGAAGTGATCTGTTACAGTAAGGATGAATCTGTTTTTCCAGGGTGTCATAGGTAGAGGTCCTATGATATCGAGGGAGAGTCTGTCCATTGACGCTCCTACAAGCATGGAACCAAGTTTTCCTTTTGGTTTCACATTTAACTTTTTGGTCCTTTGACATTCCTGACAACTGGATACATGTATATGTACGTCTTCCTTCAAACCATACCAGTAGAAATTTCTTTGGACTTTGTCTTGAGTTTTCCTGCGACCAAAGTATCCTCCCAATGGTGCATCATGGGCTTGCTTTAATATCTCCTTCCGGTAAGAATTTGGGGTCAAAGTTTGAAAATACTGTTGATTAGCTTCATTCTTATAAGCCTGTTTCACTAGCACTCCATTGGACAACTTCAGTAAATGAAAAATGTGCCAGTAGTGCCTGACAGCTGGAGACATAATTCCTATGGTCTTGATGTCTGGTCTTTGTTCCTTTTCTACCCACTCATAGACAGTCGTTAACTCGGGATCCTTTAATTGTTCTCTCTTTATTATTTCGGTGGTATAGGCTGGCTTCCATTCTGTATTTTCTAGGAGTGTTTCTTGTGTCTTCACGCTGGCTCTGGTCCGGACATCTCTTGTAGAAGGACAAGTATTATCAGTGATTGTCACTCCAGCCATTCTTTGTATACACTTCTTGCATGGCCCACAGTTCAGATTTTCCAGGTTGTCTGCGTCTTCACACTGACAGTTTGTGGGGTTTGCGCATCTGCTCAGATTATCGGCATTACCATGCTTCTGGCCAGGACGATGCTGTATTTCGAAATTGTAGGCTGATAATATTTAAAGCAATCTCGCTGTGCGGTCCTTTGGCTCCTTTAATTTAAATAGCCAAACCAATGCCTGTTGGTCTGTCATCACTAGAAATTTGCGGCCTAATAAATATTGTTTGTAATATTCAACAAAGTGACGAACTGCCAATAATTCCTTGTCGGTAACGCAGTAATTCTGACTTTGTAAGGGTGCGGCTGCCATAACTTATGACTCTCTCCCTCCAGTCTTGAACCTAGCTAATAACAGCTCCTATGGCCATAATCTTTGGACCAGCTAGAATTTGTTTAAGAGTCGTAAACGCATTTTCGCATTCGGTGTCCCAGACAAAATCCGTATCTTTCTTTGCAAGTTTTATTAAAGGGTTTGCTATTGTGGAGAAATCTTTTATAAATCGAACTGTCTTATTCCAGTTACATTTTCAGGACGAGGCCAATGAAGAATCTTGGCGACGTTATCTGCACTTGATAGAACTCCATCCTTAGACACCACATGACCTAAAAAGTTTACACTTTCTTGTAGTAAGTGACACTTTCCAGGCTTTAGTTTTAATCCTGATTTCTTTATCTTTTCAAGGACTTCATTCACCCTTTGGAGATGTTGGTCAAGAGTATTTCCATACACCATGATGTCGTCCAAGTAAATGATACCGGTTTTCCAGTTGAGCCCTTGTAATACTAGTTCCATTAACCGCTGAAAGGTTGCACTTGCTGTACTCAGTCCCATTGGCATAGTTCGGAATTTGTACATTCCATATTTGGTTATAAACGCTGTTTTAGATATGTCTTCTTTTCTGACTGGAACTTGATGATAACCAGAGGTGATGTCAAAAGTGGAAAAGTAAACTGATCCTCTAACTGCATTGAGACAGTCTTGCACTCTTGGTAACGGAAATGCATCTGCTGTCGTGACGGCATTTAGTCTCCGGTAGTCAATGCAAGGTCTCAGCTTACCATTCTTCTTCTTCACGAGCACTATAGGACTGGCCCAGGGTGATGTTGACTTGGATAATGCCCTGATTTTGCATTGTGTCAATAACTTTTTCTTCACTTTCAAATGCTAACGGAACTTTGCGTGGCGGTTGTCTTAGAGGTCGACTGTCTCCAGTATTTATGGTGTGTTCTACCAAGTTTGTTCTTCCCAAGTCTTCGTCATCTTTTGTGAATACATCTGAGTTGTGCATTAGCGTCTCCGCTACAGCGACCTTGACATCATGTGTTTTGCCTTCAACTGCTTTCTTGTATAAGTCTTGTATATGTGTTTAGGGACGGTTGTGACAATTGGTAATTTTCTGTCCGCGCTCAGCTCCCTGAGTTTTCTCGAATTCATACTCGTCTCAGTATTGATTCCTGGGTCGAACCCTAGCTTAATTTTTCTAACACTGCTAAAGTTGTTAATTTCTGTTGTTTCTTCCAGGATTAGACTTTCTAGATCATTTTCATCACATAACTCTGCTTGGCCTAATGCATCATCTTGGTGGAGATAAAATTCATGACTTGAAGAATTTAATACTTTCAGAGGTACAGAAACATTATTTCTACTGTCGACTAAGGTCGCTGCCACAGCTACAATGTTTTTATTTGTGTAGGATGGATCTGGTTCTATAAGATGCACTTGTTGTTCAAGGTCAAATTCTTCCTCTGGTCTAGAGATCATGGCTTGCACTATCCTTTCACTCTTTGCGGGTATTTGGTAGTCATCCATTAATAAAATTTTTCTGATACGAGTCCACTGATTCACTTTTGTGCAAGGTATATCCCAACCATTCATAGAAATGAAACTGTCATTCAAATTGATGACTGCAAGCCCAAATTGACTGTCTAATAAGATGTCCATTCCTAAGAGGCATTCATCTTCTATTCCCGCAACAATTATCTCCCTTTGAAATGCTAGATTTCCTAACTGTACTGCAAATTCAGCCTTCCCTTAAGTGGATCTCCATTGAAGGCTACAAGGCTAGAATATTCATCAAGCTCTGGTCTTTTGTTCCTGGGGAGTCTCCAAAATATTTTATCGGACAATATAGTTCTTGCACCCCTGTGTCTGCTGTGAACTCTACTTTTATCCCTTGAACTGTTCCCTGAACATAAATTCCATCTGCCTTGAGGAGCTGTCTCCTTATGCACTCCCTCTGATCACTCAGTTCCTCTTCCCTTGAAACGTCCCTGACGCAAGGCTGGAATTTCCCTTGGTTTTCAATTTCCTCCTCTGATTCATCTAAATTTCCATTTAAAATAGGTTCAATTAATATTTTACAGTCATCTCCATGGAATTTGTTTTTCCCTTCCCAGTATAACGATTTTCTCCATTTCTATAAGTCTTGGTCTTTCTAATAGGACGCCTCTCTTCATTTGAGGTTAAATTGGATGTCACTGACATATAAGCAGCTACCTGCTGCACTACCTCTTCAATTGTTGATGGTTCTTTGTGTAATTCTATGTACTGCCTTGCCTTAGAATCCCATAATCCTTGCAAAAATTTTGAAATTAAGTCTTCTTGTCTTGTGCTGGCATCTCTGCTAAGGTGAGCCCAGTCATAAAGACGTTTAATGTCAGCAGCATTTCTCTTCAAGACTTTCATCTTTTCCTAACCTTTTGTTGTTGAATTGAGTTTTGTAGACTCTCTTATTTTCCAGTGTTCCAAATCTTGATTCTATTTCTGCGACTAAGGCCTCATATTTCCCTAAAGTCTCCTTCTTCGGCTGACCAAAAACGAAATCAGCTGCAATTCCCTGTATTCTTGGTAATATCTGTTGTAACTTCTCTTTAGCAGTCCACTCAGCTAACTCGGCTACAAATTCAAAGCGATTCAGCCAAACTCTCCACTTCTCGGAACCTGTGTAAGGCGGAATCTTACAATCAAGATTGTGGCTATCTGACTTCTTGAACTCGAACAAATCCCTTGTGGCAATTGAGTTGACAGATTGCTCATTTTCAGACTGTTCCGAATCTTCATTTGATTCCTCGTGATTTCTTCCCTTATTTTCTGTCTCTGACATCTTATTTGAGTTGATTCTCGATATTCTAGGCTTCAGCTTGCTGTATGCAGTATGTCCTGTATTTACTTGTCTGAGTGTTTCGGTTAGATACTTCCATCATATTCTGGATGGCTTTCATCGTCTGGGACATCTGTTCAATCATTAGCTTCATAGAGTCTGTGACAGAATCATTGTGGGTTGACTGTGTGAGATGTTCTAACAGTTCTGTGTCTGCAGGGATTATCTCCCTTTGCTGACGTAAAGTCCTTTTGGATCCCCTTATTTTGCGAGTAGGCGTTAATATTCTAGCCTGGTTGTCTGAGTCATTTTCGTTCTCTGTAGAGTTGTCATTGTTGGACATGCTCTGTTCCCCTCGGAGTGATCTGTTTAACGCTGACGGCGATAAATCTATGAGGAGTTCCTCACCTGTGGATTGTCCTATGGAATATTCGGGACTAACGGATGGCTCCATCCTGGTCTTGGATCTGGTATAGTACCTATGCATGGTTTTTCTCAGCACAGGTTCTGGGTAAGGTATCTCTGGATCCACCGATGTACTTGGCAGATCCCACCGCTGCCACCAAATGTTACGGACCTGAGCTGCTTGCATCTCACACACAAATACTTTTAAATGCCTACACGGGAATAACCCATGTAGTACTCTGATGATTAACGAGAATAACCCGTAAATAAAGGTCTCCTATAATAACACAAGAATAACCTGTGTTTGGACTCGTAAATAAAACTACGGGGAAGTTAAATGATAAGCCTTATTAAAAGTTTACAGATTCAACAAATAAATCACAATATGAATTAATACACATTTACAATAAATTCACTTGACGTCGGGAATCACCCAAAGTCACAGTGAAATTCTATACTAACAGTAACACAACCTTGGTATACGTTAATATGATAAATGGTGGGGGCGCACTAAACGAGAATGACCCGATTAGTGTAAATTAAATCCTAGAAATACCTTAGAATAACCAAAGTATTTCACAACAAATCTACACAATATATCAAATTAATTAAAGCAAGAAATTTATCTATAATTTCTATATCAAATCCTAGTCTTAATTCCTGTTTGAATATTTCTATTAATGCAACTGAATTAACACTTTAAATTGATTGAATTCCTAAGATCTATCAAAGATTATCAATTATTTACATTTTGGTTCAAGACTTCAAGAATCACTTTCAGTCAAACCGTAACAAAATTATTAAATCTTTTAATATCGAGATTAACCTACGATAAGTTCTAGAAATTAATAGTGATTCGAGATTAACCCGTAATCACTCTACGAAAAATTGATGAATTTATTCAAAAATTACTAACTTCCTACTGAAAAATTCTACGAATCGAAATAAACACCCTCTAACCTTAGAATCAAAACCCCGAGTCTACCGGCAATGTCAATCCCCTGTTTTAATAGCTCTCGAAAGTCCCCCCGGAAACCCACGCGATTCCCTAGGGACGACCGGCAAATCTCCGGTACCACCGGCAATTATCCTTGTCAATGAATGTTTAATAATAACAATAAATAATCAACATAAAAATATGACAATTATAATATAAAACATTTACTACAATATAATATATCCTATAAATATCATATTTCGCTAAAAATGCTTAGTGCAGAGAAATTACAATTCAAATCGGGCGTGATATTCGGCAAAACAGACAGCATAATGGCGGCATCTATAAATAATGTTACAGAGTTTGAAACGGTAATTACAACTAAACAAGTAGAGCTTTTTAAAAAAGCTTACCGTCTTTAGCAACAATCTTAAACAGTAAATTGATCTACACCTATCAGTACGTATAATTCTTTTGAATTTCTTGATTTTATTTCTACATTAGCTTTTTACTGGCATTAGACCAACCACGGTTGTCGCTCGGTCATCTCCGTAAATTTTAACTGGCCGCTTTCGGCAAACCTCGGCTGATTCCATTCCCTTCTTTAAACAAGAAAAGGGAAAAGAATAATAACAAATTGTAAAGTCTGCAAGCAATAAAATCAAATTTTATTTTAGTGAAATTAAAGAGACCTTTCTATTTATTGCTTTAAAAAACATCGTGTTATTAAGAATAAATTACAGCTGATTTTGTCGTTCGTTTTGTCATTTTTTTTAAAGATTGAAAATCTTGCAAAATTGTTAAGTCATACGAAAATTAGATCATCAGAAAGTTATCTCCTTTGCCTTGAACAGCATTTCAACCATTGAAATAATTGAAAATTTTCTCATCATGCAATTTCTACCAATCACGAAAGAGAGGAAGTGCATAGTCCGAAGACTGTAAAAAACTTTAATTATACAATACCGTCTACCAAGGAAGACGGTAATCAGCTTATTACAGTACAAGTTCAGGGTGATAATATGATAACATTAGGATCATGCCCTAGTTATAATAAGAACTTTAACCGTAAATAAGATTTACAAATAATGGGGGAAAGTATCAAAACAACACATGTATAAAACTTTCATATAAACATGAGTTTCACAAGCTATAATGTTAATACACTGAATAATAAACTTCTTTATCATATAGCATAATTTCTCTAGAAATATATCACTTTATGAATAAAAAAAAAATAATTCAAAAGTTTAACACCAATGCTATGTGCAACTGTCACAGCCGTGACATGACTATTCATTTAAAATCTTCGTAAAAATTGCTTGTTAAAATATCATTATACTATCGTGATATTTTGGGGAAAAAATCGTGATATATCGCGAAACGAAATCTTTAGCGATACCCATCCCTAGGCAGGACCTTCACCTGCAATTCCAGGAGTGGTCATCCAGTATGCATGTGCTAGATGAAAATCAAGCCGGTTAAAAATTGGTCAGAATCTCATTTAAGACGTTTTAAGTTTTTTTTTAGGCCTAGCGGGGTATTATCGCCGTTTCATTCCAAATTTAAGGGGAAATAGCGAGTCTAATGACTCAGTTGACAAGGAAAAATAAAACGACCACAAAAAACTAAGAATCTTTACAACAATTAAAAGATATAGATTTGCTTATTAATGCACCGATTTTAACTTTTCCAACAACTGAAGAACATTTTACTCTAGACTTAGATGTAATTGCAAATGGTATTTGCGCAATCTAATTAAAATAAGATGATAGATCCACTCACAAACTCGCTACACTAACATTTAACAACATCTCATAGAGGGTCACGTCAAAGGTCAAATTTGGAACAACAATAGACTTATCCACCCCAACAAATATGCAATGATTTTGCAGGCGACGATTTGATTGGTTGATAGAATTTGACATTTGACGTGACCCTCTATGGGATGTTGTTGGATGTTAGTGAAGCGAGTATGCGGAATGAAAGGCGCATTTTTAGAATCATTTGTTCTGGTTTGTTTACAATATTTTGTTACAAGCATTTCTATAATAAATTGTATAATTCAATTATACAAGTTTGAAAAAAAAGTATTTCGGAAAAAAACAAAACTTATATCGCCCGGGATGCGATCCTGGGCCCTCTCACATGTGAAGCGAGAAACATACCTTTAGACCACGGAGCCGCTTTAAGTTAGCGAAAATTATATACAAAGATTAAGTCACATACATGTATATATTCACGTTCGATATTGTCAAAATTTTACACAATGCTTGATATCTAATTTAACCTTAATCAAACAGTTCTAATAGATGAAATAAGAATATAAAGTCCACCGAGAACCTGTTATATACGCAACAAATCTCCTCATGCCCCTGTGCTAAAAATAGCGACATGTAATACAATAAATACTAATAAAAGAAACGGGGCGGGGCACTTTGAGAGGGGTGAGAGAGATCCTAGGGAGTTTAGGTATAAAATTACATTGCAAAAGCTCAAAATCTTCTTGAAATATCGCCCGGAAATGATAGTGTTTCATACAGACAGAATGTATAAATTTATGACCTTGAACTTTGACCTTTTGACCTCAAAATCAATAGGGGTCTTTCTTAGGCCACCGGGGGTTGTTCTATAAAATTTCATTCCAAAAGCTCAAAGGGTTCTCGAGATATTGTGTGGAAACGAAAGCATTATAAAAGACAGAATTTGCGAGTTTATGACCTTGACCTTTGACCTTAAAATCAATAGGGTTCTTTTTTAGTCCATAGGGAGTTGCTATGCAAAATTTCATTGCGAAATCCCAAAGGGTTCTCGAGATATCGTGTGGAAACGAAAGCGTTACAGACAGACAGAAAGACGGACGGAAGGACAGACCCAAATTAATATCCCCCACTTTTCAAGCGGGGGACAATAAAACACCATGCATTGTGTAAAATTTTGACAATATCGAACGTGAATATATACATGTATGTGAATTTATCTTTACATATAATTTTCGCATATTGAATGTGGTGTAGTGGTATGTCTCTCGCTTTTTATCCATATTGGCATATTTTATTTTCTTCAGTATACATGTATACTTTTAATAATTCTACAAATTCAATCATGGGGACCCCCCCCCCCTCCCCGAACTGCGCATGGTTTACTTTTTCCCTAAGCGGGGGACACAAATTCTCAGAATTAGCTTGTTTTGTATTCATATGAAGCAAAATTTGTGCAAAATCTTATGCGAGAAAAGAGAAAATTCTTGCTGTGGCCTTCAACTCTACATTTATACAGCATATATCGACGACGTATTGTCAATTAACAACGGTAATTATTTCCATTCCTTTGTCGATACGATATATCCTGGTCAGCTTGAGATAAGAAAAAATACCACAGAGTCTGACAAATCTGTTTCATACTTGGATATTGTACTTGAAAAAGACGTTTAATGGTAATCTAACAACCAAACTCTATGATAAACGTGATGACTTTAACTTCTCTATCGTCAACTTCCCTTACTTATGCAGGAATATATCTTCATCACCTACATACGGAGTTTATATATCTCAGTTGATTCGATACGCAAGAGCATGCTCTACGTATGAACAATTTCTTAACCCTTTCTCTACCGGCGCATTTTACGTGAATGTAGGAACCTTTTGATATGACATTATTAAATTATTTTTAACTTTTTTATTCAAGGAGAAAGCTAGAAATAATGCATACCATTTTGTAGGAAATGTCTTAGAGATGATATTTTATGACTATTCAGATACTCAACTCAACTGACCTTATCAGTAAAAATGGAGGTCAAAGGTCAATTGCAAAATTTTATGGAAATTTTTGATACTTTTTAATCTTCAAGCGAAATATTTACTATGATGTATGTTGAAATAGGAAATTTTGGATATACTCACAAAAGAGCATGATACTGTACTACATGAAACACATAAACTTTTTTTTTTCAATTCTGCATATAACTACCTAAAAGCGGTTGCTTAGCAACCCAGAATTTTTTAATTTTCGGGCAAGAATTTTCGTTTATTTCTCATCCTAGACACATTTATGCATCCCAGCACATATAAAAGTTAGATGTGAGGTCACAAAATTACAAGGGACGAACAGCAGATAAATTGTCCTAAACTTTGACCTCATTAGAACCATTTGTTAGGAGGTCAAAGGTCAAATAAGTGCAACAGTTTCATCAATTTTTTCAACACTTTTCAATATTCTTGCCATAATTTTACACAATGGATGCTGAAATGGAAAATTCTGAATATACTCTCAAGAAGGGATCAGAACTGCAATATCCATGCATCATTTTAGTTCAAATATCTGTTAAATGACCTTTAAGTGGTTGCTAAGCAACATCATTTTAAAGTTTTTGGCTATATACATGTTTGTTATTTCACATTCTGGACACATTCTAGACACTTTTTGTATATTTCATGATATTGTTTGTAAGATATATATGGGCCATAAAGATGAAAGAACATTTTTGTATTAAAAAAATTGACCTTGACACTCTTGTTCTTCAGGGGGTCAAGGTCATATCAGTACAGAATTCTGCAAAATGTTATGGAATTTTTTGATACTTTTTAATCTTCAAGCTAAATATTAAGTATTATGTATGTTGAAATAGGAAATTTTGGATATACCCACAAAAGAGCATTATACTGTAGTACACGAAACACATAAACTTTTTTTTCAATTCTGCATATAACTACTAAGCAACGCAGAATTCTTTAATTTTCGGGCAGAAATTTTCATTTTTTACTCAATCTAGATACATTTATGCATCCATGCACATATTAAAGTTAGATGTGAGGTCATAAAATTACAAGGGACAAACAGTAGATAAATTGTGTTAAAGTTTGACCTCATTAGAACTATTTTTAGGAGGTCAAAGGTCAATTAAGTGCAAAAGTTTCATCAACTTTTTTCAACACATTTCGATATTCTTGCCATAATTGTACACAATGGATGCTGAAATGGAAAATTCTGAATATACTCTCAAGAAGGGATCAGAACTGCAATATCCATGCATCATTTTAGTTCAAATATCTGTTTAATGACCTTTAAGTGGTTGCTAAGCAACAACATTTTAAAGTTTTTTGGCTATTTACATGTACATGTTTGTTATTTCACATTCTGGACATATTTTCAAAACTTTTTGTATATTTCATGATACTGTGTGTAAGATATGGGCCATAAAGATGAAAGAACATTTTTGTATTTAAAATTGACCTTGACACTCTTGTTCTTAAGGGGGTCAAGGTCATATGAGTAAAGAATTCTGCTTTAAATTATAAGTAAATATCAATTTTGAAATGCTTCAATCATGGATAAATCATCTAATAGTTGACGTAATAAAAATGGTGAACGACACAATTTGCAAGCAAAGAATTCTGGTCTGCTTCTTACAAACCCCTAGCAAAACATGTATACAATCTTTTTGTTAAACAACAAAATCCCTTCTCTTGATGCCATTAAAAATAATCTTTATTTTCATGGATTTAATCTAACAAGAAAAAATAAACAAAATGATTTCATTACAAGATTTTTCTGGTATAACAGAGCTTAAGGGGAACAGTAAAGACTTGACATGTTATCTTGGAGGGAAATAATAATAAAAGATAGCATTGGCAATATTTAACGCAAAACTGTTTAGTCAATAAGTTGAAAATGTGTCGTTTATATCCAAATATACAAATCCAGAAATATTGCAAGATGAATTCCAAATCAGACTGAAATCTTCAACAAAATGTTGAAGAGCACTTTTACTTTGTGTCCACCATTCTTTTATCAACTTTCATTTCTCTGTAAGACTGGAGGAAATTTTTTGACTTGTCCAACACATTATTATTTGATGAATATATAAGTAATTCATCTTTTCAACATTTTTTGCAAAAAAGAAGTAGTAGGATCACCTTCAAATAATTGTTTGCCCTTAATTATCTATTGTTATTTGAATATTACTATGTGCGATTGATATCCGTTAGATTGAGGTGAGTTACGTCACGACAACATCATCAAAGAAGAAAAAATAATGTTTGACTTAATAAATTGCAGCCAACAAAAGATTTTCTTGACAGGCATTGAAGTGTCAAATCCAAATTCAGCTCATTAAATGACCACGTCCAAATGCTGCTGGATGTAGATTTGATATCAAAATGTGTTTTTGCATCGATCGAGAATGTGAGAAGAAAATGATTAATCACCTAACATGCTAAGCCTCACCACAGATGTTCAATTTATTAATTTTAAGTTGGAGTAGGAATTTCTCTACAGAGAAGATTTTAGTGATATACATAGTATGTATTTTATAAAATAACAGAATTATTAAATATTCTGTTATTTAAGAATACCCTATGCCTGTCTTGAGATTTAGAAATATCATTGTGATATGTAAAAAATAATATTCCTCACAAATTATAAACTTAAGTATGATGATTTTATAAACATGTACCTACTAGAACATTTTATTTTTACCGATAAAAATATTACAAGGACCTGTCAGATGAATATAATTTAACTATGATGTACTATGTAATAGTTATTGGATGGATGGACTTTACTTGTAATGATATTCTATGTGTGTCAAAATGTTGTGACAACAATGGCTGAGAATGTAAGAATTTGTATTTATGTTTACATGCCATGAATTAGTCACCTTTCATCTTAAATCTGCATGCATTTCTTGAGTTAACTGTCATTATGTTAGCAGTTCTACATGTGTGGATAAGTTGTAATACTTTGAATCATCTGCTGTCATGCCACTTGTTTACATTCTGTCTCGGCGCATGCTATGTACATTGTTTCGTATTTTACCTAACTTGTTATTCATGCTATATCACAGGGATACTTACTTGCTATTTATTATGTTAATTATTATTGTGGGTTCTACTATTCATTTTAGCCATTATTATTCCCGATAACATGTGTCTACAACTTGCACTATATTTTTATCCATCCGCGATATCGTCTGCATACTCAGCAAGTTTATTTTTGTGAAATTTACAAGTTTCAGAGATAAATTGCTTACTTTCTTATAATAGACACATCTTTTGTAATCCATATTTATTGGTTATTTTCTCTTTTTACATTTTAATTCCGTTTTGTAGTTATCCTCATTGTACGGCAGCCTTGTTTGTCATTGTTTGGAGGATCTCTGTTTGTACGGTACCGTACAGTGCCGTGATTGGTGGAACGTCGCCATACAGCATTTTTATTGGTTGAATCTAGTCATGTGACCCTTTTCCGAAGGTTATATATAAGGGCCGATTGCATTATGTAAACAGATAATTTGCCGAGTTGTCAGGCGCGTACATTTCAAAGAGATGAATCCAAGATCCGCCCATAGTTTCACCGTAGCCTTATATAGCATTACCATTGTGATTTCAGGTGAGAAAATGATCGGCAATTATCTTCCAACATACTGGACACCTATTTAATTGTAATTTACAGTAGGGATAATCCTCTTCTAGCCATTGTAACTCCCCTTTTTATCATAGTAGCCTGTACGGTAGACGCCACCAAAATTTATTATTGTACCTGTTGAAATGAGAACTGATTTATAATTAATAAATATTGTTGAGACCAAGACGAATCTTATGTTTTCCTTATAACCAGAGGAACAAGGAATTTAGTACAGGAGCACTACCAGTATTTATTTTGTAGCGTCCATGACTTAAGCTTGGCCATTCCCAGGGAGCTTACAATATAATACAAGTTAAATTGATGCAAAGCATCAAATCGGCCGCATATAAAATCAAGCATTTCAAGAAGTACATTCACAATGTTAAAAGCGATTATTAAAGGAAAGCACAAGCTCATCGAATGGGGATTTATCGTTGCAATAAAGTCCATGGTAAATGAATTGATTAGAATTCATATTGTCATCAAAATGAAGATGTAGGTCCCTCGAGATAAACCACGTGCTGATACCCTGGATCTTTGTCACGTGATAATGCCCATTCTTTCTGCAGAGTAGGCTTTATACTTCAAGGCGCGGTGCAAAATGTAGAAAAAAAGTATCCTTATGATATTCGCAGCTGTAGCATAATCAAAACAATTTTTACTAGTTGAACAACTTTTCATTTATTTTATTAACCAAGCATATGCACTTTTACCATGTCTTTAATATCCGGAATATCATAACGATTTCCATTCATATCTTACACACTCCCAGGCTGAGGAGTATCAATGTACTCTTTTTACTTACCAATACATTATAATCTGATGAGAAATGATAATGAAATTGAAACATAGTAACAATAATTAATACTTGGTTTGAAGCAAGATTTTAAAATATACTTTCATGTAAATTAGTTGAATCTGATTGGTCGAAAAAAATTTGTTAAAAACATTATTAACCGCTGAATAATGAAGCCAACCCTCCAGCGTAGCAACAGTCAACATAGCATGACGACGGGTGATATTCCAAAAAATAGCGACTGCACAGAATATTTTCACCCCTCGAAAACCATTTTCAACCTCGGCTGCGCCTCGATTGACAATGGATTTCATTGGGTGGAAACTTCAATGTTACACTCAACTACATGCAATATTTATATAATATTTTACTCATGAATTTATAAATATTATCATTTAAGAATTATTTTACTGGAGTTATAAAAAATAACGTCTCATGTGCCCTATCTAACACAACCACAATTTAATAGATCGACCGCTGCCGATAATAAATGTACAGTGTATATTGAAATTGAAAAAAAAGTTAATATCAATAATCAGTAAGTTACGCAGTCTTCTATCAACAGTTTATGTATCAATTCATTTTTATTTTGAGTTTATCTAAAAGGTATATACAATGTGTGTTTTACATTTTTTAATATGCTAAATGATGACATCAATTATCTTTTCTCATTTACATTTTAAAGTAATATACGCTATAACGTGCGCCATTTTAAAATACGGCTGGAAATTTATATATTTTGTTTACCAATAAAAGTTACAAAAATGGGAACAAATCCCTTGTGGCAATTGAGTTGACAGATTGCTCATTTTCAGACTGTTCCGAATCTTCATTTGATTCCTCGTGATTTCTTCCCTTATTTTCTGTCTCTGACATCTTATTTGAGTTGATTCTCGATATTCTAGGCTTCAGCTTGCTGTATGCAGTATGTCCTGTATTTACTTGTCTGAGTGTTTCGGTTAGATACTTCCATCATATTCTGGATGGCTTTCATCGTCTGGGACATCTGTTCAATCATTAGCTTCATAGAGTCTGTGACATAATCATTGTGGGTTGACTGTGTGAGATGTTCTAACAGTTCTGTGTCTGCAGGTATTATCTCCCTTTGCTGACGTAAAGTCCTTTTGGATCCCCTTATTTTGCGAGTAGGCGTTAATATTATAGCCTGGTTGTCTGAGTCATTTTCGTTCTCTGTAGAGTTGTCATTGTTGGACATGCTCTGTTCCCCTCGGAGTGATCTGTTTACCGCTGACGGCGATAAATCTATGAGGAGTTCCTCACCTGTGGATTGTCCTATGGAATATTCGGGACTAACGGATGGCTCCATCCTGGTCTTGGATCTGGTATAGTACCTATGCATGGTTTTTCTCAGCACTGGTTCTGGGTAAGGTATCTCTGGATCCACCGATGTACTTGGCAGATCCCACCGCTGCCACCAAATGTTACGGACCTGAGCTGCTTGCATCTCACACACAAATACTTTTAAATGCCTACACGGGAATAACCCATGTAGTACTCTGATGATTAACGAGAATAACCCGTAAATAAAGGTCTCCTATAATAACACAAGAATAACCTGTGTTTGGACTCGTAAATAAAACTACGGGGAAGTTAAATGATAAGCCTTATTAAAAGTTTACAGATTCAACAAATAAATCACAATATGTATTAATTAATACACAATTACAATAAATTCACTTGACGTCGAGAATCACCCAAAGTCACAGTGAAATTCTATACTAACAGTAACACAACCTTGGTATACGTTAATATGATAAATGGTGGGGGCGCACTAAACGAAAATGACCCGACTAGTGTAAATTAAATCCTAGAAATACCTTAGAATAACCAAAGTATTTCACAACAAATCTACACAATATATCAAATTAATTAAAGCAAGAAATTTATCTATAATTTCTATATCAAATCCTAGTCTTAATTCCTGTTTGAATATTTCTATTAATGCAACTGAATTAACACTTTAAATTGATTGAATTCCTAAGATCTATCAAAGATTATCAATTATTTACATTGTGGGTTCAAGACTTCAAGAATCACTTTCAGTCAAACCGTAACAAAATTATTAAATCTTTTAATATCGAGATTAACCTACGATAAGTTCTAGAAATTAATAGTGATTCGAGATTAACCCGTAATCACTCTACGAAAAATTGATGAATTTATTAAAAAATTACTAACTTCCTACTGAAAAATTCTACGAATCGAAATAAACACCCTCTAACCTTAGAATCAAAACCCCGAGTCTACCGGCAATGTCAATCCCCTGTTTTAATAGCTCTCGAAAGTCCCCCCGGAAACCCACGCGATTCCCTAGGGACGACCGGCAAATCTCCGGTACCACCGGCAATTATCCTTGTCAATAAATGTTTAATAATAACAATAAATAATCAACATAAAAATATGACAATTATAATATAAAACATTTACTACAATATAATATATCCTATAAATATCATATTTCGCTAAAAATGCTTAGTGCAGAGAAATTACAATTCAAATCGGGCGTGATATTCGGCAAAACAGACAGCATAATGGCGGCATCTATAAATAATGTTACAGAGTTTGAAACGGTAATTACAACTAAACAAGTAGAGCTTTTTAAAAAAGCTTACCGTCTTTAACAACAATCTTAAACAGTAAATTGATCTACACCTATCAGGCCGTATAATTCTTTTGAATTTCTTGATTTTATTTCTACATTAGCTTTTTACGGGCCTTAGACCAACCACGGTTGTCGCTCGGTCATTTCCGTAAATTTTAACTGGCCGCTTTCGGCAAACCTCGGCTGATTCCATTCCCTTCTTTAAACAAGAAAAGGAAAAAGAATAATAACAAATTGTAAAGTCTGCAAGCAATAAAATCAAATTTTATTTTAGTGAAATTAAAGAGACCTTTCTATTTATTGCTTTAAAAAACATCGTGTTATTAAGAATAAATTACAGCTGATTTTGTCGTTCGTTTTGTCATTTTTTTTAAAGATTGAAAATCTTGCAAAATTGTTAAGTCATACGAAAATTAGATCATCAGAAAGTTATCTCCCTTGCCTTGAACAGCATTTCAACCATTGAAATAATTGAAAATTTTCTCATCATACAATTTCTACCAATCACGAAAGAAAGGAAGTGCATAGTCCGAAGACTGTAAAAATTCCAAGGAAGACGGTAATCAGCTTATTACAGTACTAGTTCAGGGTGATAATATGATAACAGTAGGATCATGCCCTTCCAGATATGTAAGTACATTGAGTTATAATAAGAACTTTAACCGTAAATAAGATTTAGAAATAATGGGGGAAAATATCAAAACAACACATGTATAAAACTTTCATATAAACATGAGTTTCACAAGCTATAATGTTAATACACTGAATAATAAACTTCTTTATCATATAGCATAATTTCTCTAGAAATATATCACTTTATGAATTAAAAAAAAAACAATTCAAAAGTTTAACACCAATTCTATGTGCAACTGTCACAGCCGTGACATTACTATTCATTTAAAATCTTCGTAAAAATTGCTTGTTAAAATATCATTATACTATCGTGATATTTTGGGAAAAAAATCGTGATATATAGCGAAACGAAATTTTTAGCGATACCCATCCCTAGGCAGGACCTTCACCTGCAATTCCAGGAGTGGTCATCCAGTATGCATGTGCTAGATGAAAATCAAGCCGGTTAAAAATTGGTCAGAATCTCATTTAAGACGTTTTAAGTTTTTTTTTAGGCCTAGTGGGGTATTATCGCCGTTTCATTCCAAATTTAAGGGGAAATAGCGAGTCTAATGACTCAGTTGACTAGGAAAAATAAAACGACCACAAAAAACTAAGAATCTTTACAACAATTAAAAGATATAGATTTGCTTATTAATGCACCGATTTTAACTTTTCCAACAACTGAAGAACATTTTACTCTAGACTTAGATGTAATTGCAAATGGTATTTGCGCAATCTAATTAAAATAAGATGATAGATCCACTCACAAACTCGCTACACTAACATTTAACAACATCTCATAGAGGGTCACGTCAAAGGTCAAATTTGGAACAACAATAGACTTATCCACCCCAACAAATATGCAATGATTTTGCAGGCGACGATTTGATTGGTTGATAGAATTTGACATTTGACGTGACCCTCTATGGGATGTTGTTGGATGTTAGTGAAGCGAGTATGCGGAATGAAAGGCGCATTTTTAGAATCATTTGTTCTGGTTTGTTTACAATATTTTGTTACAAGCATTTCTATAATAAATTGTATAATTCAATTATACAAGTTTTTACAGCATAATGGCGAGCGACGGATGTATTGTAGTTGCTTGAATACCACATGCACTAAAGTACTATTAAGAAATAAATAAAAAGGTTTTAAAAAAGTTCTCTGGCAAATGAACTTTTAGCTAGTCACGTGATCAAATCCTGTGAATGCTTCTCAGGAGATTTGATCACGTACCAACTAAAAGTTCATTTCCCAGGGAATTTTTTAACATTGTTGTACATTACTTATACTTACATTTGAGACGAATAAATTTCGAGTAAAACTGCTCGAACGGACCGCCGCGTTGCTATTTGTTACGTAATGACCTAGAAATTGTTTGGACTGATAAGTTTACCTCTCATAACAAAAAAATATTGCCGAAGTTTTCCAAAGTGTCAAAGTTTTCGCCAAAGTTTTTTCAAAGTGTCAAAGTTTTTCAAAGCGTCAAAGTTTTCGTCAATTTTTTCAAATTGCAAAGTTTTCGCCAAAGTTTTTCAAAGTGTCAAAGTTTTCTTTAAAGTTTTTCAAAGTGTCAAAGTTATCACTATAGTATTCAAAGTTTTCAAAGTGTCAAAGTTATAACTATAGTAAACTATAGTTAACTATAGTATTTTTTTGTTAGGGTCACTCCAACATTTGACAGCTAACATTCAAATCGTGAGTCATATTTGGATACTCAAAAATTCCAAAAACTTTTGGACAACTTGAAATCACAAGATTTTACCAAAACCAATAGCTTAAGGTTTCGTCAAAGGTCAACATGTCTAAAAAAAGTGATTTTACAATAGCTCCAAAACTATAAGTGTGGTATAAAGTCATAACGTTTACAGTTTATAAATATATCATTGATCAATTGATAGAAAGTATCACTTGATAACAAATATTTTTAAAAAGATATTTTTTTAGAAAAATTGTGTCAGAAAATGTGCATATTTAAAGAAAAATGCACCTGCTTCATTCTTTCTTTTTTGTGAAAACAATCATTGAAGAAATAATATATGTTTATCATTGAAGGGCAAGTTGGGCGTGAATGGTTTCTGAAAGACTATTATTGAAAGCATGACATGTATAAAGACAAGACCCCTATAGAATCTGCCATTGCAATGAACTTTCACTTTCAAGTCTTAACATTTGGACAAAATAAACAACTTTCTAGAGGCAATCCAAGTCCAACTTGCCCTTCATTGATAAAACATATTTTGTTTCTGCAATAATGGTTTTCACTAAGAGCGCGGAATTAATTAGGTGTATTTTTTGAAAATATATGCATTTTTAAGAAGAATTTTTCTCAATTCATATTTCTTCCAAGCATTTTTTTTTATCGAGTGATACTTTCTATCTGTTAATCAATGAAAAATTCACTAACTGTAAAAGTTTTCACTTTATACCTCACTAGTTTTGAGGCTATTGTAAAAGTAAATTTTTGGAGATGTTGAGCTTTGACGAAACCTTAAAAACTTACGACTTTTCAACTTTATATACAACCATTCCCCACAATAAATTAAAGTCCAGGCTTTTTGATATCATTGACAGCTGCTTTTTCAATAAAAATGGAACTCGTAAATTTCCTTACCTGGTCATTTGCAACATTATTTTGTTAAAACATATTTTGAGAAGTACTCTGAAGTTGAAATAAAAAAGATGTTTGAGTTTCTGAATGACAATATCTGTGTGGTTTTTGGAGACAAGGTCTTCCAAAAATCTATTGGAATTCCCATGGCTACCAATTGCACTCTGTTATTAGCAGACCTATTTGTCCCCCGCTTGAAAAGTGGGGGATATTAATTTGTGTCTGTCCGTCCGTCCGTCTTTCTGTTTGTCTGTAACGCTTTCGTTTCCACACGATATATCGAGAACCCTTTGAGCTTTCACAATGAAATTTGCATAGCAACTCCCTATGGACTACAGAAGAACCCTATTGATTTTGAGGACCAAAGGTCAAGGTCAAAAATTCGCAAATTCTGTCTGTTATAACACTTACGTTTCCGCGCGATATCTCGAGAACCCTTTGAGCTTTTGCAATGAAATTTTACATAACAACTCCCTGTGGCCTGAGGAAGACCCCTATTGATTTGAGGTCAAAGTTCAAGGTCGTAAATTTATATATTCTGTCTGTGTGTAACACTATCCTTTCCGGGCGATATTTCAAGAAGATTTTCAGCTTTTGCAATGTAATTCTATACCAAAACTCCCTAGGACCTCTCTCACCCTTCTCAAAGTGTCCCGCCCCGTTTGTTTTATGAATATTTATTAGGAGAGTTATTACGTATAAAACAGGTTTTCCGTGGACTTTATATTCTTATTACATCTATTTGAACTATTTAATAAAGGTTAAATTAGACACCATGCATTGTGTAAAAGTTCAGCTTTTGCAATGTAATTTTATACCAAAACTCCCTAGGACCTCTCTCACCCTTGTGTCCCGCCCCGTTTGTTTTATGAATATTTATTAGGAGAGTTATTACGTATAAAACAGGTTTTCCGTGGACTTTATATTCTTATTACATCTATTTGAACTATCTAATAAAGGTTAAATTAGACACCATGCATTGTGTAAAATTTTGACATATATACATGTATGTGACTTCATCTTTGCATATAATTTTCGTATGTTGTAAGCGGTTTTGTGGTGTAGTGGTATGTCTCTCGCTCTGTATGTGAGAGGTCCCAGGTTCGAAATCTGGACGATCCATTTTCTTTTTTAATTCCCAACATACTTTTATTACTAAATGATACTATACACATAATAAAGAATAAGCAATCAAATCTTGATATCCATATTGCCATATTTCATTTGCTTCAGTATACATGTATACATTTAATAATTCTACAAATTCAGTCCAGGGGATCCGACCCCCCCCCCCCCCCCCCCCCCTCCCCGAACTGCGCATGGTTTACTTTTTCCCTAAGCGGGGGACACAAATTCTCAGAATTAGCTTGTTTTGTATTCATATGAAGCAAAATTTGTGCAAAATCTTATGCGAGAAAAGAGAAAATTCTTGCTGTGGCCGTCAACTCTACATTTATACAGCATATATCGACGACGTATTGTCAATTAACAACGGTAATTATTTCCATTCCTTTGTCGATACGATATATCCTGGTCAGCTTGAGATAAGAAAAAATACCACAGAGTCTGACAAATCTGTTTCATACTTGGATATTGTACTTGAAAAAGACGTTTAATGGTAATCTAACAACCAAACTCTATGATAAACGTGATGACTTTAACTTCTCTATCGTCAACTTCCCTTACTTATGCAGGAATATATCTTCATCACCTACATACGGAGTTTATATATCTCAGTTGATTCGATACGCAAGAGCATGCTCTACGTATGAACAATTTCTTAACCCTTTCTCTACCGGCACATTTTACGTGAATGTAGGAACCTTTTGATATGACATTATTAAATTATTTCTAACTTTTTTATTCAAGGAGAAAGCTAGGTATAATGCATACCATTTTGTAGGAAATGTCTTAGAGATGATATTTTATGACTATTCAGATACTCAACTCAACTGACCTTATCAGTAGAAATGGAGGTCAAAGGTCAATTGCAAAATTTTATGGAAATTTTTGATACTTTTTAATCTTCAAGCGAAATATTTACTATGATGTATGTTGAAATAGGAAATTTTGGATATACTCACAAAAGAGCATGATACTGTACTACATGAAACACATAAACTTTTTTTTTAATTCTGCATATAACTACTTAAAAGGGGTTGCTAAGCAACGCAGAATTCTTTAATTTTCGGGCAGAAATTTTCATTTTTTACTCATCCTAGACACATTTATGCATCCCAGCACATATAAAAGTTAGATGTGAGGTCATAAAATTACAAGGGACATACAACAGATAAATTGTCTTAAAGTTTGACCTCATTAGAACTATTTTTAGGAGGTCAAAGGTCAAATAAGTGCAAAAGTTTCATCCATTTTTTTCAACACTTTTCAATATTCTTGCCATAATTTTACACAATGGATGCTGAAATGGAAAATTCTGAATATACTCTCAAGAAGGGATCAGAACTGCAATATCCATGCATCATTTTAGTTCAAATATCTGTTTAATGACCTTTAAGTGGTTGCTAAGCAACAACATTTTAAAGTTTTTTGGCTATTTACATGTACATGTTTGTTATTTCACATTCTGGACATATTTTCAAAACTTTTTGTATATTTCATGATACTGTGTGTAAGATATGGGCCATAAAGATGAAAGAACATTTTTGTATTTAAAATTGACCTTGACACTCTTGTTCTTAAGGGGGTCAAGGTCATATGAGTAAAGAATTCTGCTTTAAATTATAAGTAAATATCAATTTTGAAATGCTTCAATCATGGATAAATCATCTAATAGTTGACGTAATAAAAATGGTGAACGACACAATTTGCAAGCAAAGAATTCTGGTCTGCTTCTTACAAACCCCTAGCAAAACATGTATACAATCTTTTTGTTAAACAACAAAATCCCTTCTCTTGATGCCATTAAAAATAATCTTTATTTTCATGGATTTAATCTAACAAGAAAAAATAAACAAAATGATTTCATTACAAGATTTTTCTGGTATAACAGAGCTTAAGGGGAACAGTAAAGACTTGACATGTTATCTTGGAGGGAAATAATAATAAAAGATAGCATTGGCAATATTTAACGCAAAACTGTTTAGTCAATAAGTTGAAAATGTGTCGTTTATATCCAAATATACAAATCCAGAAATATTGCAAGATGAATTCCAAATCAGACTGAAATCTTCAACAAAATGTTGAAGAGCACTTTTACTTTGTGTCCACCATTCTTTTATCAACTTTCATTTCTCTGTAAGACTGGAGGAAATTTTTTGACTTGTCCAACACATTATTATTTGATGAATATATAAGTAATTCATCTTTTCAACATTTTTTGCAAAAAAGAAGTAGTAGGATCACCTTCAAATAATTGTTTGCCCTTAATTATCTATTGTTATTTGAATATTACTATGTGCGATTGATATCCGTTAGATTGAGGTGAGTTACGTCACGACAACATCATCAAAGAAGAAAAAATAATGTTTGACTTAATAAATTGCAGCCAACAAAAGATTTTCTTGACAGGCATTGAAGTGTCAAATCCAAATTCAGCTCATTAAATGACCACGTCCAAATGCTGCTGGATGTAGATTTGATATCAAAATGTGTTTTTGCATCGATCGAGAATGTGAGAAGAAAATGATTAATCACCTAACATGCTAAGCCTCACCACAGATGTTCAATTTATTAATTTTAAGTTGGAGTAGGAATTTCTCTACAGAGAAGATTTTAGTGATATACATAGTATGTATTTTATAAAATAACAGAATTATTAAATATTCTGTTATTTAAGAATACCCTATGCCTGTCTTGAGATTTAGAAATATCATTGTGATATGTAAAAAATAATATTCCTCACAAATTATAAACTTAAGTATGATGATTTTATAAACATGTACCTACTAGAACATTTTATTTTTACCGATAAAAATATTACAAGGACCTGTCAGATGAATATAATTTAACTATGGTGTACTATGTAATAGTTATTGGATGGATGGACTTTACTTGTAATGATATTCTATGTGTGTCAAAATGTTGTGACAACAATGGCTGAGAATGTAAGAATTTGTATTTATGTTTACATGCCATGAATTAGTTACCTTTCATCTTAAATCTGCATGCATTTCTTGAGTTAACTGTCATTATGTTAGCAGTTCTACATGTGTGGATAAGTTGTAATACTTTGAATCATCTGCTGTCATGCCACGTGTTTACATTCTGTCTCGGCGCATGCTATGTACATTGTTTCGTATTTTACCTAACTTGTTATTCATGCTATATCACAGGGATACTTACTTGCTATTTATTATGTTAATTATTATTGTGGGTTCTACTATTCATTTTAGCCATTATTATTCCTGATAACGTGTCTACAACTTGCACTATATTTTTATCCATCCGCGATATCGTCTGCATACTCAGCAAGTTTATTTTTGTGAAATTTACAAGTTTCAGAGATAAATTGCTTACTTTCTTATAATAGACACATCTTTTGTAATCCATATTTATTGGTTATTTTCTCTTTTTACATTTTAATTCCGTTTTGTAGTTATCCTCATTGTACGGCAGCCTTGTTTGTCATTGTTTGGAGGATCTCTGTTTGTACGGTACCGTACAGTGCCGTGATTGGTGGAACGTCGCCATACAGCATTTTTATTGGTTGAATCTAGTCATGTGACCCTTTTCCGAAGGTTATATATAGGGGCCGATTGCATTATGTAAACAGATAATTTGCCGAGTTGTCAGGCGCGTACATTTCAAAGAGATGAATCCAAGATCCGCCCATAGTTTCACCGTAGCCTTATATAGCATTACCATTGTGATTTCAGGTGAGAAAATGATCGGCAATTATCTTCCAACATACTGGACACCTATTTAATTGTAATTTACAGTGGGGATAATCCTCTTCTAGCCATTGTAACTCCCCTTTTTATCATAGTAGCCTGTACGGTAGACGCCACCAAAATTTATTATTGTACCTGTTGAAATGAGAACTGATTTATAATTAATAAATATTGTTGAGACCAAGACGAATCTTATGTTTTCCTTATAACCAGAGGAACAAGGAATTTAGTACAGGAGCACTACCAGTATTTATTTTGTAGCGTCCATGACTTAAGCTTGGCCATTCCCAGGGAGCTTACAATATAATACAAGTTAAATTGATGCAAAGCATCAAATCGGCCGCATATAAAATCAAGCATTTCAAGAAGTACATTCACAATGTTAAAAGCGATTATTAAAGGAAAGCACAAGTTCATCGAATGGGGATTTATCGTTGCAATAAAGTCCATGGTAAATGAATTGATTAGAATTCATATTGTCATCAAAATGAAGATGTAGGTCCCACAAGATAAACCACGTGCTGATACCCTGGATCTTTGTCACGTGATAATGCCCATTCTTTCTGCAGAGTAGGCTTTATACTTCAAGGCGCGGTGCAAAATGTAGAAAAAAAAGTATCCTTATGTTATTCGCAGCTGTAGCATAATCAAAACAATTTTTACTAGTTGAACAACTTTTCATTTATTTTATTAACCAAGCATATGCACTTTTACCATGTCTTTAATATCCGGAATATCATAACGATTTCCATTCATATCTTACACACTCCCAGGCTGAGGAGTATCAATGTACTCTTTTTACTTACCAATACATTATAATCTGATGAGAAATGATAATGAAATTGAAACATAGTAACAATAATTAATACTTGGTTTTAAGCAAGATTTTAAAATATACTTTCATGTAAATAAGTTGAATCTGATTGGTCGAAAAAAATTTGTTAAAAACATTATTAACCGCTGAATAATGAAGCCAACCCTCCAGCGTAGCAACAGTCAACATAGCATGACGACGGGTGATATTCCAAAAAATAGCGACTGCACAGAATATTTTCACCCCTCGAAAACCATTTTCAACTTCGGCTGCGCCTCGATTGACAATGGATTTCATTGGGTGGAAACTTCAATGTTACACTCAACTACATGCAATATTTATATAATATTTTACTCATGAATTTATAAATATTATCATTTAAGAATTATTTTACTGGAGTTATAAAAAATAACGTCTCATGTGCCCTATCTAACACAACCACAATTTAATAGATCGACCGCTGCCGATAATAAATGTACAGTGTGAAATTGAAAAAAAAGTTAATATCAATAATCAGTAAGTTACGCAGTCTTCTATCAACAGTTTATGTATCAATTCATTTTTATTTTGAGTTTATCTAAAAGGTATATACAATGTGTGTTTTACATTTTTTAATATGCTAAATGATGACATCAATTATCTTTTTTCATTTACATTTTAAAATCCAAAATTCCTAAATCAAATCCAACATATATTTTATAAATCTTTATTTAATTATTAAAGTCGTAGAAGAGGAAAACTATTTATAATATTTCTCTCTTTAATTAGCGTCAATCAATAAAATGATAAAACTGATTATCGAGGATTAAAGAAGTGCACAGAAACTCATTCCCGAACGAGCATTTTCTGTCAAATGTAGCCAAGGGGAAATGATAAGATTATTGAAAAGACATAAAAAACTAATTTGTCACCATAAGCGCTTACTTAATGCTGACTCATGCGTAGAAATTCCAAGAAAACAAGGAGGGATAACCATGAAATGTTGGTAAATACGTACAAACACGAGAAATGAGTGTCAAATACTCTTATTTATTACGTAATCAGGTAACGTTTGATCCTCTTGTTATGACTCTCTGCTTATCAGGAAAGCGAAAAATGGTTCATTTAAAACACTCATTTTAATTTTTTCCCCAATTTATTTTTTATTTTACTGCATACTAGGTGTCGTGTAACAATCTTGGACTTTCATCGGATTTATATATAAAAAAAAATAAATGTTAATTTTAAACGGATTATCGAAAATTTAAATTAACAAAAAACAAAAGTTTCAATAACATTTAAATATGTTGTTCGTACACCGAGATTATGACAAGTACCAAACCGCTTTTTGATACATGTATATATTGGGACTGAATTTCAATAAATTTAACAAAACATTATTTCTGTAACATGCATATGGATTCTAGAAGAAGGAAACCCTTGTAGAATAAAGCTTAAAATTCATTCTTTTCAATTTTTGTGCCACACATGTGATAAATATTTTATAAGCCCTCCCACGTCCAACTTTGAGCCAAGGTTCTTTTTGATCAAAAGAGGTGTAAAAAATATAACCGTGAAATCAATTATTCCTCTCGAATATTAATTAATACAAGTAAAGATACAATCGATTTGCTCAGACAGATCGTATCGACCTGAAACTTTAGAAGTAAGAGAATAAGGCGAATCAATGAATATAATGACAAAGGTCACTAAGGTTTGTTTGGTGAATAGTTGTTAATATTTTACTTGTCGTTAATTACAAACACCTGCAGTGCATTAGTATTTTTTAACTTATTAAAATTGATTTTTCTCGTGTACGCAAGAAGCCTACAAATTCCATGTTCAATATCATTTATAATTATTTTAATTAGAGATATAAAGCTCTGTGCGTAATTATTTTGCACTTTCACTATTGATAAATGCGCGACTTCAGAAAATGAAGTGAACACAACATTAGCTTATTCTATTTACAATGACCTTAATGGGTACGTTTTCAAAAATTCGTCTAATTTACATGTAGAAAATTCTTGTTTGAAAATTGATTGGAGAAAAATGTAAAAGACCTATAATATAGCCTTAAAATAGCAAAATAAAAAAAAATAAGCGGACAAATACATCATTCTAAATTCAACAACGAAGTAGTTTATTCATCAATAAACCAGCACATTCAACTTGCAACTGCGTTCCTTCCAGATCAAAATATGATACAACAATTCAAAACAAAACAAAAATCTATCAAGGCTATAAAGACAGAATGGTAAGTAAAAGTCTTTAAATCTACTAGTATAATATAATAGTATTTGTATTCATTTATAAAAGTTTTCTGACATGCTTTAAATTTCTTGCACCAATTACAAAAAAAAAATTAACTTATGAGGTACAATATTACTGAATAATTTTGATTTTCACAGTGAGCTCCCGTCATAACAATCTGTCAAATAGTGAAAATTGTATGGATACAGACAACTCTAAAATCAGAAGTGGGATCACATGCCATTGAGGAATAAGCATCCTCTGACGACCGGACGCACCAATCACGCGCGCCTTGTCATGGGTGGAGAAAAAAAATCGGTTGTTTTTACTTTAAAATTAGGCAATGCATTGTCATGTTGTAAATCTTGATTTTACCGGGTGGCAGTAAATACAATATTTACATGTTGTAAGTTTTGTATTTACTGCCACCCGGTAAATTCAAAATTTACAACATGACAGCATAAAGACATAAAAAGTTTTTTTTGTTCTTAAAAAAAAGTAAAAAAAAATGTCTTATACATTTTCTTACTCAGTACATGAACATACTTTTTTTTATGCCCCCCTTCGAAGAAGGGAGGGCATATTGCTTTGCTGCTGTCTGTCGGTCGGTTGCTTCAATCAAAGCTTCTAAAAAGTTCTTCCATAGCAGATATGAACAACAGAAGTTTATAAATGTCCTATTTTTCTGTCGTTGAAATAAGTTAATTACAAATTTGTAACATTTTTTTCCGATGTCAAACATGCTGTTCATATTGTTAGTAAAGTAAAAGCATACGTGTACAATCAAAAATGGAAAAAAGAGCCCTGACATAAGAATTTTTTGAATTCGTCTCGAATACATTGTTTTAAAACCAGAAGTCTCTGATGAGACTGAAGATATACTGGTCTGTACTTGTATAAAAGGGAAAGCAGCACTTGGATTTGACTTTTCAACAGGCAGAAATAAATATAATTACGTTTCTTTGTGTAGTTTACTTGTGTGCCAAACTATATTAAAATCAGACCAAAATTGTAGAAGGAGTAGCGTTTAAAAGGAATTTCACAGAAATTTCTATTTTTGTAACCATGGCAACACTGTTCATTGAAATCAAAATCCGATGCACTAAAATATGTACCTTCATGAAGTCTACTTTTGTGCCAAGTTATATTGAAATGAGATCAAAACTGAAGTAGTTGTAGCGTTTTAAAGGAATTTCAAAGAAATTTCTTTTTTTAGTAACCATGGCAACACCGTTTTTCAAAATCAAAAACTGATGCAGTAAATTATGTATATTAGTGTAGTCTACGTTTGTGCCAAGTTATATTGGAATGTGACCCAAACTGTAGGAGGAGTAGTGTTTTAAATGAATTTCACAGAAATTTCTTAGACTATTGTTTGTTACTATGGCAAACTGTTCATCGAAATCAAACACTGCTTATTAATTTTTGTATCTTAGTGTAGTCTACTTGTGTGCCAAGTTACGAGGGGATATCAAAAAGTTCGCGATCTAAAACCACAATTCAGATCAGAATTAA
Organism: Saccostrea glomerata; assembly: GCA_003671525.1. NCBI lineage: Eukaryota > Metazoa > Mollusca > Bivalvia > Ostreida > Ostreidae > Saccostrea > Saccostrea glomerata. Next base: position 2,262,305 of record PRKT01000031.1, read on the forward strand.
ATTTAGCACACATAGAGTCATACACATGTTCTATAAATAGCATGTAATGAAACGTTTTAACCCATGTTTGTGACGTCACAATGTGAAAATGATGTCAATATGTAGGTCACCTGTGACAAAAAATGGTTGACTCAGTCGTATTCGAGAAATGAACTGCTGTAAAGTTAAACGTACTATGAGTATATCTGGGAAATTCCTTTGCAGAAGTTTATAATAATTTGTACACGGTTTATGAAGATAAGTCTTGCCAGATGTTAAGTCATTAACTGGATTGATTGTTTAAGGAAGGGATATGTTAAAAAATATTTGTTCTGTTGTGAAAACAAGCTAGGGGAAGAGAAGTGTCCTTTTTAAAGCAATTTGATATGAAGATCGCCAACTTACAACTTGAAAAATAGTATATTATTTTAACAAAAATATAATTATGAAAACCTCACCATATAATTTACTTTAAACTTTAAAAATATTAGATATGATATAAAGAAGGCACCCATATTTCATCCACATTGAATAAACGACGCTCCAAAGACATATGACTTGGGTTTCATGGACACCATGCTCATTCTGGAAAAGGATATTATTATCCACCCTAACTATTGCCGAGATTTGGCTATTACTGACAAAGAACTGTTTTTGTTGTTAAAAAAAAAATAATAACTTGCATGGTAAGAAATAGAAGAGTCGGAAAAATCTTGAAGCTTCTGTGACAGAGAGCATGTCACGTGACCGCCTATATTACGTGATCCGCGCATAACGGTTGCAGATGTGCCATAAGATTAGAAAGGTCTACTTTGAAAATTTTCAACACTGAAAACCTATATCATTTCTTTTTTTGGAAGTTATTCAATTAGTTCGCGAACGTTTTTATCACCTGTAGTTTATTGAAATGAGACCAAAACTGCAGGAGGAGTAGCATGTTGAAAAATTGTTTACAGACGGACGGACACCTTACGATCGCCTATTTTAAAACGCCCTCGAACCAGTAGAGGTATAAATCATGTTATTGCCTATAATCATTACGATACACAAAAAATAAAAGTGTATTTTAATTTTAAAAAATAAGTAAGCAATAATGAAAACAACTATTCGTGTGTATAGCTCCGATATTCATCTCTCCTTTGTGACGTACTTACGTATTTATATTTGATGAAATAATATGAAGAAATCAAAAGGTATTTCAGCTCAAAAGTCCATTAAACAATACAAATTGGAACAAACATGGACCCCCAGAATATCAGAGGTGGGGTTTGTGCAATCGAGGAGTAAGCATCCCCTGCATATCGGTCACACCCGCCGTGTGCTCCTTGTCATATATCGGGGAATAACAGATGGAATTCGTCGACAACACTAACTTGCAAGTGTGTTTGTAATTTATTAACATAATGTGAAATGTATCTAACTGTCCTTGACGTAATATGATTTTTGGCTTCTGTACATATTTTAGTGCAACAGCTGTATATTTCTCCCTAATTACCCTGAGAGCTTGAAATAAATTGACAACGATACCGTTTATGTCTTTATTTTATTGTTGACACACTTGAATCAATGAGCTTTTCTCAGTCTGTTGGTCAATAGGTTTCTTCCTGTTATCATTTTCATCTTTAGGTGATATTTATTTTCTATGCTGACATTGCGAAAGATAAAAGGTTGTATACTTTTGAAGAAACGAATATAAGGTCAAAACTTTCTGGCTGTGTAACAGGATGGTCTTTACATTTGACAACAATATAGCTTAGATCTTATCGGTGCGTGCTGGGCATAAATAGAATGCAAATTAATATTACGATGGAATTTATTTGTTTTGGACGACCTCCTGGGATGCATTAAAGTAAATAATTAAACACATATTCTAATGAACTACATCACTAAACATTGAGCATAACGATGTGTTCCAATTTTGCACATACCTTTTTTTCAAACGTGTGCAAAACGGCAACAACACGGTAATGCACAGTACCACTTTCAAATTTGATAAAACATTTTTTTTTACGTAGTCAATATTCCACGTATGAAATGGTTTTAAACTGAAAATAAAGAAAATACTACTAAAAAGAACTTATGAAGGACAACTGCACCTTTATTCAACTTAAATTAACAATAACACGGACCCTATTATTTTGACACTAATAAATTTTAACATTGACCCGTTGAGTAAAGAAATTACACCTAATCTGTTAAATTCCAAGTAATAAAATCCCAGTCGTCCCCAGGGAAATTTAAATGCAAACGATCAATTTTAACAGAAATACTCTTGCAAAAGGCTTCGTTTACTTTACCTTTTAAGAAGAAAACTGAATTACAAGATGTTAAATTAGCCGTGCAGAGAGGTTCTATCACTAAAAATAATGAAAAACGTATTTGTTGGATAATCGTGTAATAAAAATTTCAAATGATTAAATGATTACTAGTATTTCATGAATATAATTTTAATCTTACAAAAATTTGCCTTTTAAATTCTTATTAAAGAAGTCTACGCTGTATTCTCTCTCTACGTAATTCTTTGATGTAGATGAAAATTAGAGAAAGACGTTTCTTGGACACAATCTTCTATAATTGTAAAGACAACGGAAATTAATCTAATAACTAGTAAAGAGTATGAATTTTTGAAGGATTAATGACCGTCTAGTTAGTATAGTATGTCAGGGCATCAACTGACTTGGAAACGTCAGATAATTTGCAAAACGGGCATTGTGAAAAAAATTGTAAAATTTATATTTTAAAAATGTAGTCAAATTAAAATTAGGACTCCTATGTCAATAATTATTATTATACCTCATTATAATTATTCTACACAACGCGTTATCCGATTGTTTCTAGGTTATCACGTAATCGGGCCGTAAAACTTCATATTTCACGACCGACGGCACGCTTTTAATCATATTCCACCTCTTCGGAACACCTAGTGTATTTTCCCGCAATATGGTTCTCGTTCGTTGAACGAAAATTCCCGAGAGTAGTAGACGTCACAATAGCCTGGTTAACGTCACAAAATTGATGAAAATGTGCTGACCAAAGGGTTTTATAGTAACTTTACGTAAAAGAATATAAGTGAATTTGAGAGCGGTGTCGAATTTGAAAGTTTATGTTTATTTCAAGGATTTGCTTGCTTCGGCATTAATAAACAATTCATTGCATGAATGCTCATAAACATGAAGACATTCAGCCAAGAAATATCATATTTCCCTATTTCCCTCACTATCATGCAATAGATGTCTAATATATCCGGTAGCTTAATCCTTGTCATATGTTGCACATATTTTTATACAATATCATCATTTAATTAAAAATTTATTTTCTTTCTCTCTTATCTATGATTCACAGCCTTCTAAATCAGTCTTCTGGATATCTATCGCTTGATATAATGCTCCACCCTGTCAGATTAATTAAAACAATTTTTACTTTCCAAAGAAACACTTTGATCTTATTAGAAATAGCATACTTAGTAAGATTGTGTTTAGTTATTTTGGCTCTATAACCTCTGAATACATTGTTGTCTTAAAGATTTATTTTTATCGTTGTGGCGATTGATGTGCTCAAATGGTTTTCAGAGTGTTGATAAATAATGCACACTGGTGTCTGTTCAAAATGTCTGTATGTTTACCACAGTTTTGACACAATCTATCCGTTTTCTATCTTCATTTTGGAATTGTTCTACAAGATAATTTATTAGAAAAGAGATCACTTTATTTCTGAAACATGTTTAATAGCCTGTCTGTTTCAATATTATTAAACAAATACTGTTCAATTATTTAGGGTAGTTACATGTTGAAGGAAATAATCGAAATGTTCAAACATGGATAGAAGGTTTTTTTTTACATATTGAAAAGAAAAAAAAGAATAAAAAAAATAATTTGTTTCGGTTTTATGAAATTTTTACCTTCAAGTAAAGTCTGTAAAACATCATATTTGGAGAGCTTCTGAGCTGACAATTTGTTGTATGGCAACTAAAGATCATAATGCAGTGCGTGAGATTTAAAATTATTGAGGCTGAGATTTGTGAAGGTACATATAGTTTCAAATGTTTAACTGGATATTTTTCAGCTGAAAACGTAATCATGTAATGTTTCAGAGGAAAACAAGATGTGTTTGTGAAACACCAATAGAACAAATAGGCAGCTTAAAGCGAGGGTTGAAGTTTGCAAGTAAATGCAAGTAAAACTCCATGGTCAACATTATTGGAATCCAAAGGAAGGTCTTGTCACGAGGGATATAGATGTGAAATATGAAAGCTCTAAATTTAACGGTTAAAAATTATGACTAAGGTCAAAGTTTTTTTTTTTATGTGGGTCAAACTCTTAGGTCAAGATCACAAAAATACACGTGAAGTATGAAAGCCCTCGCACCAAATGTTCAAAAGTTATGGGCAAGGGTCAAGTTTCAAATATTTTGGTAAAGGAGGGTCAAACTCCAAGGTCAAATTTGGTGGCACCCTACGAAAAGTCTGGTCACAAGGAATATACTATGTGAAATATGATTGAATATGGAAGTCATAGCCTCACTCATTATTTATATATGATTATTTTTTTTAAACAAACAAAACAAACAAACAGACAGACGGACAGAGCAAAACCGTATACCTCTGAATCTCATTATATAACGGGGGCGAAAAAATGGAAAGATCCAAATATGCAGCTTTTAAGATTTAAATGAAATCCTTAAATTTCTAAATTTTTTTTTGGGGGGGGGGGGGATTTTTTTAATTTCTTATGCAAACGTCTATTTTTATTTGTTTAAATATTTTGTCCATTTCTTGTCTAATGTCAAACCCCCGAAAAAATACTTAATACGTGTAGTGAAAACAAATACTCAGTAATACAATGTAATTTTAGAACTGCAAAGCTATAGTACCACATGTTATATTCAGTAAAATAAATCCATGAGAAGCCCTTTAGCATTCGCTCATTAATTTTATAAATCTTCTCTCGAGACACACAAATCCTTTCTAGTTCTTAGACAAAGTCGACGAATCTCTTGTAATCCATCACATGCTGTCTCAATATATTATAGAATCCTGCAAACCAAATCTTAACAAAATTTAGCATGCAGTCCTAACAAAAACTAAAGAATTTGTGATATTGGTACAAAGGTCGAGAAAACAAATAATCTTTAGATTAAATTAAATCATGCTTTTATGTGAAGTTAAAAGAGAGGTTTCACTGCTCGCAATATCTATCGATTGTTGTAAGGAACAGAGAACATTCTTTACAGCCAGTAGTATAAAAAATATATTACTTAAAAGTATTTCAAAGAGGACGTCTTGCGTACACGTTCTTCACCGTATGCGAAGGGCATGGCGTGGGAAGCAAATTGAAAGGGGGGCTTAACCAAAAAGGTATATCCTAATATTCAATGCCTATTTAATGTCTATTTTTGCACACACAAAAAATGAGGGGCTAAGCCCTCCAGCCCCCCGATTCCGACGCCTATGAAGAGTGATCAGAAAGTTGGCGAACTATCTCTAAATCAGAATGAAAAATGGCATAATTATAGTAACACACAATTTTGCTTGTAATTGTGACATCACAATGTGAAAATGACGTTCGTATAAGGTGACCTATGCCAAAAGTGGTTGACACACTTACTCAAACAACGACCTGATATAAAATTATAATCTATATAACAATTTGAAAATTCCAAAGCAGTAGCATATAATAATTCGTGCAAGGTTTATGAGGACAAAAGAGTTTCCAGAAGTCCTATCATTAATTGGATCCCTAAAAATCGTATACTTTATACATTCCACACGATAAATTAAAGTCCCGGCTTATTCAATAAAAATGGAACTCGTAAATTTCCTTACCTGGTCATTGGTCATTTGCAAAATAAATCAAGAAGGGGGGGGGGGGGGGGGGGGGGTAACATCCTCTGAGAGCGAGCGAAGAGCCCCGCATATTTGTTGCGTTTTTATTAAAGCAAAACTATTGTTGTATATCTCTATGGTTAAGATAAGTTTAAACTTTAGTTTTGATATTTAAAAATATCAAACTTCCAACAGAGTTGGTTTGTACCAAACTGTGCACGGAGACGCAGAGGTCTATGAGTAGTTTGCGTATACATGTATTAATGTATATGTATTAAGTATTGAAGAAAATCCTGCAAAGTCGCATGCAAATGTTCAGTGTCACAGGAATATATTTATTAACAATAAGATATTTTAATAGCAGATCAAGCATTCCAGTTTCTAATTGCTTCTTTGAAAGGACCAATTGATTTGCGGCCGATTTTTAACGCTTGTGTCAACATATGATTCTTGTTTTCTATTCATATGAAGCAGAATTTATGAAAAATCTTATGCGTGTATCAGTTCGCGAACTTTTTGGTCGACCCTCGTATGGTTGACTTCAATCATTGAAAAAAAATTTCAAATTTAAACATACAGTAAAATTTTACGCTTTCAAGGATAAGGGGTGTTATAGGTCACCTGAGCATCATGTAACAAATTTGCAGCTATTGAAATTGGTTCGTGTTTTTAAAACCAGAGTCCACGACATTCACAATTTTGAAAGAGGCACAATTGCTCATCATAACTGTATATACTTGGTAAGTATAGTTTGGTTATTGAATTCCCAGAGTAGAGTAGGGGAACAAAAAATCCATTTCATCTAATCGGTAGAAATCGGCAATAATGATAAATCAATAGAGCCCCCACCACACTAGGGCCATTTCACAATTTTGGAAAAGGCACCCCTGCTGATCATAAATTATTCATTCACAATCTACATGTACGGTAAACCTGACCCTTGCCTATCATATCTATATGTAAAGTTAACACATGTTTAAAGCGGCAATACGGCTGCAAATCGTGTGCTTTTTCATTCAAATTTACACAATATATCATGTTAACATCCGGGAGCAGAGCAATCTAAAAACAAAGTTCTTAGATAATATTGGTAGAGGACTCCATGCGTATTACAATCATGCCAACTGTTCGACAGCTTGCATTGATGGCCAGATGTCAAGAAGTTTTTTAAAAATAGCATTAATTTTAGCTGTTTCAGCCACACCTCTCTGGCCCCCCGGGGGGAGGGACCATGAGATTCACAATTTTCGTTCCCCTTGACCTTTGGCTAATATGTGAAATTTAGGTGAAATTGTTTCAGTGGGGCTTTCTGGAGATGAAGCTAAAAAGGTTCAAGTTTTCCAACCACGACTGAAAGGGCGCCACTGAAAGAAGGATAGCAATACATGTAGGTCCCCTTAGTGAATCAGGTGACCTAAAAAGTATTTTATAAAAAATGTTTATGTTATTAATCATCAACAAAAAGCAGATGTGTCCCTTATGGATCATCCCCTCAAATCTTTGGAGTTTGGTATAAATATTGGTAAATACTAAACAAATTATATAAAATGCTAAGCTTTGAAAGTAACGAAATGGTTAGTATGCGCTCTACAATAAACCAGCCATCAAAGGCATGGCTTAAGAGATAAAGGAATGAGAATAAATCGGATTAATAGTGGGCATATAAGAATAAATGTCAATTTCTATAATGTTTTATTCATAAAATCTTGAGGTCATGGTCAATATAAAGATTATTTTCGATCAATATATAATTTTTTTTAGCTGCATACAAGGCAGTTTAGTACAAGACACAGTATTAGATACCACATGGTACACATGTGCATGAATATTTAAGTTAATCATTCGTTTAAAAATATAGGATCTCTTTGGGGTAAAAATCAATCCGTGTGTTTGCAAGGTTTTTTGTAGTCGAACATTCTGTAATTAAAATTTAAAAAATTAATCCTCCTCAAAGCAGAGGTCAAAATCTAGAGACGAAATTAGTGCAACCTTAAACACTAATCAGCCAGGCTTTCGTTTGCAAATTTATATTTATCTTGTATGATGTAATATTGGACACATTTGAAAAGAGAACCTTGACTCAACTATCGTGGTGCCTGTATCTGTTACTTGTAATTGAAAGAAGGATCCATTACACATTACACCCCATTACTTTGAAAAAATGTAATGATTACAATGCATTACCATTACACATTACCATTACCCCAGGTCTGACCAGGGGTATAATATATAAATGAGCGCAAGTTCGCGAACTTGTAAAATAAGATTCTGAATTTTAAGACCAAGGTTTAGCAAGCATAAATATATCATACAAGGGTTTGTGTAAGAGGCGCAAACATGAATACGCGACTTTGAAGAATTTCTTCATAAAGCTAATTGACTGGAGTTTGTAAACACGTTTAGTATTTGAAATCAAACAAAATTAATACTAAAGAAAAATACTTCACAAATTGGTCTGAAGGCAAGAATAATGCAACTGATTAACTAAAGGGTAGTTACTTTTAGGTTTGTGGTAACGTTGATTGTGCAGATGAAGAAGAGTGCATAACCTCTTGTACACTCTAGCGACGCATATAAATTGAAGTCTTTGCAAAGAAATCATACTGCTTATAAGATTGCCCTTTTCATAAGTTATAATTTAAGGGGGAAAAATTCCTAAAAGCCATATTTAAAGTCTGCAAGCCGTACTCAAGGACAATGAAAACTGCGTTGACTTTTTAATTCTCAAACACTTAATAAAACAAAAATAATTTGCTCAAGTCACTCGCATATACTGTAACATGAATTCCAGGTAATTTTCGTTATTTCATACTTTTCCAATTTTCAAATCGCAAGATTTTCCATTTGCATTCGTGTACATGTATGTACACCATAGAATGGACGTGACATAATTATACATGTTATATACAAAGAAAGTGATTATAATGGTCCAGACCGGGCCGGAGCTCCTATGCCTGTTTCAACTTTGTTTACTGTATCTTTTTGTGTAGTTTGTTCATATTAGGTTTTATTTATATTTCAGTCAGATAATGCAATTAAAGTTAAAAAGAAAATCGGATTTCTATTTCAAATTATTTTTTATTCCTTTTAAGAACCGATTTATAATTTGTTCATATAACTGTAGTCGGGGGTTACTTTGACATGTATTGGTACTGACAAATGCGGGGCAGTAAATGGGATAACGGGGTAAATCTGTTCATCATTGCTCAGGATGATCAAAGTTTGGAATTTTATTTGTTTACAAAGCAGGATATCAGTCAATATAAATATCATGTTTATAACATTTAAAAGAAATAACGAAATGAAATCTAATGAATTGATCACTCAACGAGCTAAACCGGACATGACTTTCCGGGACAAATCGACTGATCTGGCTCAATTAATGAAATGTCCCACGGGCAATACATAAAAGCGAAAAGACATAAAATTGTTATTACCAGTTGATAAATATTCTCCTGCAAGTTGGTCATATCTATTACTTCAAGAATTCGTTACACTGTACAGAACTCATAAATGATTCATTTAAAGTTTGAACATTTAAAATGTTCTCTTATGTACAAAAGTAGGATTTGGATACTGAAATGAAAAATAATACGGAAAGTGTTTTTTTTTTATTTAGTTACGTGTGCATTTTGTAATTGTTGTTACAGAGTTTTTGAGGAAGCGCCCTTTATTATCAGAATTGCATCATCGACATTATATTCATGAGAAAAGAAGATAGATTTCAAAGAATTAAATAAATGCATTTACATTCTAAATTCAATTAAGACCAACCCTACATGTAACACCAAAGTCCTTGATTCAGGGTCCATGAAATTCAAAATTTTGAAATCGGCACCACACTTCATCATAACTAAGTACATAGTTCATCACTTGGAAACAGATTTTAAAAGAAAATAAATGAAATTTTTTTTATTTAATAATTGAAGCCCAGTCCTAACACCAGGACCCCTGACTCAGAGGCCATGAAAATTCAAAATGTTTTTTGGAAGAAGTACCCTCCTCATCATAACTATGTACATACATCATTAATTTGCTTGGAAGGAGCGGAGAAGATTCTTAAGGGTCCTCCACACACACCCAGCTTATGTTGTTATATTACTGAGCATAACTTGTAACAAGCATATCAACCTTTGAAACTTGGCCAGGAATTAAAACATAATTTATACCGATTTTTTTTTTAGATAATATAATTTCACAAGTTTCAAGATATTTTTCCCAAGGCGTTTTCATACCGAGCACTAGAAATTACGTCTTACCCTTTCGCATATTTTCAAGCTCGCAGAATAGCCATAAAAACTTATTTTTTTTCGATCAACATATTTTTTCTGAGAATTTTTTTTAAATTTGTTATACATAGGTCAAACTCATTTTTTTCTAAATTATATGTAGAGAAAAATCAATGAAGATTTCTTTTGTATAGAAGAAACATCAAATAATTAGATTTACATCAATTAAAATTAAATGCACTGATGTAGAAAAATATTTTCAAATTTTTGGTATCAATTTGAAAGTTCCTTTTTGGAGTTATCTTTCCTGTTGCCCAGGACTCAAAATCTTCGGCAAGTCTCCGCATACGTCACTATGACTCATTATTGGCTACTGAACTGGACAGATGTAACAGAAGAAAACTAGAAACGCACACTTTTTTATAAAAATATATTAACACACAATGAGATAATGTATTATTGAAACGCACAAATTATTGTGCCAAAATATCAATTTCAATACAAACTAGGTTGGTTAGTCTGAAGTATAAATAACCTTTTAAAAATTTGGTTTATTATCCATGCCAGTGGCAAAGACTTGTTTCTAAGAATTAACTTATTTGTACTGTATAGTCATCAAAGATCCGCCCTAACATCACAACCCCTACCCAAGGGCCATGAAATTTATCATTTTGGAAGAGACACCCATCCTCATCTTCACTATAGTATGCATTTAGTTTATTTGCTTGATAGTTGATACGTAAGAGCAAGAGGTGTTCATCGAAGTAGAAACTTTGAGTTTTGAAGAATACATTTACTTTGATGGTGTTTGCTCTACTCCCCAGGCCCCAGACGGACCAGGTGCCAAGAATTTCACAATGTTTTAACACCCCCATCCCCTTTTCCTATTAATTTTATATGCCATTATAGGTTTTGATTTGTTCTGTGGGTTCAAGACAAGAAACTGATAATGTTAAATTGTTAATCCACAAATCTGTCTTGACTACCGCATGACGACTGAGGAAGAAAATAGATGGCGAATTACTTATAAATAAGAAATGTTTTAAATATATATATACAAGAGGAAGCAACTTCTTCTTCATCTAGCGCTCTGCACTCTCAGTCTGAAGTTCAATTTGTGGGTCTGTCGAGTAAACGTCTGAATTTATTACGCGTCACCGTTACATGTTGACGACTCAATATATGAGCGATATATTGTCGTATTGGACATAAAAACAACACATAATCAATCAATTAAATTTCTACCACAAATTCAATGTTATTGAAATAGGTTAGTGAAAGCAATTTTTTTTTTCAGAGTCCGAACCCAATAATTTATTTTTACTTGTATCTTTTGATTGTTTATGCATTCTAAGGGTAATCAATAACTCGTTTTGCTTTTTCCGAAACAGTTATGCAATTATTGGAGCGATTGATACATTAATTATAATGTAACATGCTTAATTAGGCAGTCAATGCCTGCTGGTATACATGTCATCGCACACTTTATGATTCAAAGAAACAGTTTTGTTCCTAGTAAAGTGTGACCGTCGTAATCGTAATCAAAATTCCAGTTATCGCGAGGCAAATGTCAATGCTTATTTGCAAAATGTTTCAACTGTCCCAATGGCAATGCATATATGCATGTTCAATATAATTTCAAAGAATATTTAACCTCGAAAAACGCGTAAAAGATCCCTGAACTGTTCAACTTGACATGTTTGATTCTTCAAACCCTGATAATCGAAGATTTGGGGCCTACAGTTTTTCTCTGCCCGTTCGTCTATCTGTCATTCGGCAAAAACTTTTATTTTGCCTATAACAGTATATATTGTTTATACGGTGTATTTCGAGTTACATGCAAGAACTTTTATACGGTGTATTTCTTGTTACAAGTACTTTGTTTTTTGAGCCGGTATGGAATATTTAGGTAGGAAAGTGCATATTGAGTTTTATATCAGTATCATCCTCGTAAATGAAAACTCACAACCTTTTCATTTACATTGAATAACAATTTGGAGACACAAATAAGCTTGTAAAAACTAATATATCAAAGGACTTATCTTCAAGTATAATCTAATAGCCATGAAGGTTTTGTTCACCAATCAACGTATACCTTTGAAGGAAAAATATCAATGTCATATTCATAAAAGGCTAAAGTCAGTATGTTGTGGCCATTGACGTTTCTTGCTGAATAGATGACAGTCTGATCAGGAATGTGAAAGATAAAGGCACGAACACATCGAATATGAAGTAATTAAAAGCACGGATATTTCCGTATGTCTTCATATGCTGCAAGATATTTAATTTTTTCATTGTCCCCTGTAGAAATTTACTTGGATCAGATCACTGCAATCTTGGAGTTAATTTCCCTGTGGACAATTACTGTAATTGTTGATCAAGTGAAGACGTTTTTTTACTTTCCCATATTCAATAAGTCTAGCATCCATACGAAAGATAGTATTTAGAAAACTGTATTGTGCATGATCTCAAAACTTGGTGAGGGGTTGATTTTCAGGAAATATCATACAGATATAGTGGTATTGTGTGCGTTAGGCCTGCATCAGTTGATTAAATTTACAACAAAGAACCCCTGTAGCGTTATGTCACAAATTACATCAGAAAATGATTATATCAAAAGATTTTTTCAATTTAAAACCAAGTTTAGAAATTAATGATTCGTCACTTAAATTAAGGGAAAACAATAAATTGCTTTTTGGTAAAAGCTACATGGGGTATAATTGAAATACCGCATATGTATATTAAAATAAAGACTTGTAATACGAAGGTCATAATTAAAGGTATAAATGGTTGATGTAGTTCTTTTTAGCTTTTTCGATTTTCTGAAACCTTAAACTTTCAGGAAATAAAAAAATTGCATGGGTAATGCCAATGTTCTGTTTTTGTCAAATTGAATAAATTCCTGTTCATGCGTCACCATAAATTGTATAAAGTGAATATACGAGGGGTTAATATCAAAGAGGTTGTGGACTAACGCCATAAAATTAAAACCTCTTTCTAGGTACATCAATGAATTTTAAAATATTTAGTTAGCATAATTTTTTTCTATCTTTTGAATAAACTTCAAATGATAAGTATTGTTTTAGCTCACCTGAGCCAAAGGCGCAAGTGAAGTTTTCTGATCACAATTTGTCCTTTGTCTGTCGTTGTCGTCATCGTTGTTGTAAACTTTTCACATTTTCGACTGCTTCTCAAGAACCGCCGGGCCAATTTCAACCAAACTTGCCACAAAGCATCCTTGGGTGAAGGGAATTCAAGTTTGTTCAAATGAAGGGCCACACCCTCATTCAAGGGGCAGATAATTGGGAATTAATGAAAATTTGGTGATATCTTTAAAAATCTTCTTCACAAGAACAACTGTGCCAGAAAAAATAAAACTTATGGAGAAACATCCTCAGGTAGTGTAGATTCAAGTTTGTTCAAATCATGACCCCCGGGGGTAGGGCGAGGCAATAATGGCCGACCAAAGTTTTTCATAGAAATATATAGGAAAAATCTTTAAAAATCTTCTTCTCAAGAATAACAAAGCCATAATTGATCATATTTATATGGAAGTTTCCTCAGGTAGTGTAGATTCAAGAATGTTCAAATCATAAAATTGGTCATGGGACTACTTTTGGATATAAACTATTCAATAATAATCTAATTTCAACTTTTTCCCAGCCACAGTGCTCAGGTGAGCGATGTGGCCCATGGGCCTCTTAATAAATTACTACATGTGCTGTTTTTGTAAGCAATGGTATGTCCAGGCGGCACAACCTCGAATTACTTTATCTTGAGTGTACCTGAGTGTACCTGAGAAACCTTCTTGTGATATGAGCATTTGACATCCAGAATCCAGAATCCAGTTCATTTAGGCATATGTTCCACAAAATGTGCAATTTGTTATATGAAATTTAAAGTCATAATATTTTTGTTATAAATATATACCAGGGGCAGACCTGGGGTCAATTACTTTGAAATGTAATGCATTACATTACAATTACTTTGGAATTTTTATCATTACAATTACAATTACCATAACTCTCATTTAGAAAAGTAATTAATTAAATTACAATTACTTTGTTAAAGTAATTAATTACATTACATTTTATAAGAGAAAAACGCAAAACGTATCACCACATAATTTATACCTATAAATTAACTTTCCCACTTTTTGCTCGATAATATGTTTTCCCTCAGATCTATAAATCAGAGTGGTATTTGGATTTTGGATTCATGTATCATGTTCATGTAGTTTACCAATCCAATCTACAGTTGACAAAGAAAGTGGATCAGAACACTTTTAATGTGGTAGTTTTGTTCAATATCTCGTTAGTTTCTCTGTTGTTTTTTTTTTTAAATAAATGATTTATTGAACATTTCCTACTAGATGTTTTATGTAAACTAATATTTAATTAACAGATAATGCAATAAATGTATAAGGAGTATTAAAAACTTAATGAATTAATTAGCACTTCTAATTAGCTTAACAGGTATAATCAATGAAGCCATAAATTAAACACAACCAAAGGTGATAATTACAAGTACTTGGATGTAGGGTTTAAAATTTGAGGCCTTATAAGCTACCAAAAAATGAATGATGGTCAATAGATCAGTCTACATTTATATTTGGCCTTAGTTTCTCTTTGTGTCTACAATAAATCATACTGATCTTGTATCATGTTTACCAGGTCCATTTTACCAGATTGAAAAGGGGAAAAAAGTAGAAAATATAATTTGTATCTTAATTTAACTGTAAGTCTCCCTATACCTATATTAATATCACTTTTTTGTATCTTTTTTTAAAACCTGATGATTTCTTTTAATATTTTTCTTTGGTTCTCTTCAATTGATTTTACAATTGTCTTAATTGTCAAGAAGATTTCTATTAAAAGAATTATTTAATTTGTCTATAAATTACCATTTAATAATATAAAAAATATTGTAGGATATAGGATTTTAATTTTAAGACTCTAACATTATTAATAAAAAATAACTTCTCAGTGATATTTATTTGTTTCAGATTCAAAAATAAAAAGAGACTAATTTATTCAATGTAATTAAAAAGTAATTGGTCATTACAGACATTTTTTTAAAGTAATGCATTACATTACAATTACTTGTAATTGAAAGAAGGATCCATTACACATTACACCCCATTACTTTGAAAAAATGTAATGATTACAATGCATTACCATTACACATTACCATTACCCCAGGTCTGACCAGGGGTATAATATATAAATGAGCGCAAGTTCGCGAACTTGTAAAATAAGATTCTGAATTTTAAGACCAAGGTTTAGCAAGCATAAATATATCATACAAGGGTTTGTGTAAGAGGCGCAAACATGAATACGCGACTTTGAAGAATTTCTTCATAAAGCTAATTGACTGGAGTTTGTAAACACGTTTAGTATTTGAAATCAAACAAAATTAATACTAAAGAAAAATACTTCACAAATTGGTCTGAAGGCAAGAATAATGCAACTGATTAACTAAAGGGTAGTTACTTTTAGGTTTGTGGTAACGTTGATTGTGCAGATGAAGAAGAGTGCATAACCTCTTGTACACTCTAGCGACGCATATAAATTGAAGTCTTTGCAAAGAAATCATACTGCTTATAAGATTGCCCTTTTCATAAGTTATAATTTAAGGGGGGAAAATTCCTAAAAGCCATATGTAAAGTCTGCAAGCCGTACTCAAGGACAATGAAAACTGCGTTGACTTTTTAATTCTCAAACACTTAATAAAACAAAAATAATTTGCTCAAGTCACTCGCATATACTGTAACATGAATTCAAGGTAATTTTCGTTATTTCATAATTTTCCAATTTTCAAATCGCAAGATTTTCCATTTGCATACGTGTACATGTATGTACACCATAGAATGGACGTGACATAATTATACATGTTATATACAAAGAAAGTGATTATAATGGTCCAGACCGGGCCGGAGCTCCTATGCCTGTTTCAACTTTGTTTACTGTATCTTTTTGTGTAGTTTGTTCATATTAGGTTTTATTTATATTTCAGTCAGATAATGCAATTAAAGTTAAAAAGAAAATCGGATTTCTATTTCAAATTATTTTTTATTCCTTTTAAGAACCGATTTATAATTTGTTCATATAACTGTAGTCGGGGGTTACTTTGACATGTATTGGTACTGACAAATGCGGGGCAGTAAATAGGATAACGGGGTAAATCTGTTCATCATTGCTCAGGATGATCAAAGTTTGGAATTTTATTTGTTTACAAAGCAGGATATCAGTCAATATAAATATCATGTTTATAACATTTAAAAGAAATAACGAAATGAAATCTAATGAATTGATCACTCAACGAGCTAAACCGGACATGACTTTCCGGGACAAATCGACTGATCTGGCTCAATTAATGAAATGTCCCACGGGCAATACATAAAAGCGAAAAGACATAAAATTGTTATTACCAGTTGATAAATATTCTCCTGCAAGTTGGTCATATCTATTACTTCAAGAATTCGTTACACTGTACAGAACTCATAAATGATTCATTTAAAGTTTGAACATTTAAAATGTTCTCTTATGTACAAAAGTAGGATTTGGATACTGAAATGAAAAATAATACGGAAAGTGTTTTTTTTTTATTTAGTTACGTGTGCATTTTGTAATTGTTGTTACAGAGTTTTTAAAAGAACATAAAACGAAACGGGATAACCTGTTTGACAGGAAATTTAAAGAATATAGTTACAGATATTTAAAGATTCCCTCAAAAGCAAAATGATGTTAATTTGAAACAAATATTAAATAATGAAATTAAATAATTTTAAACAAGTTGACCCTCCCCCCCCAAAAAAAAAACGCTGATTGTAAACAAAATTGTCTTTCTGTGCATGGTATGAAACCCTTCCTTTTAACAAATTTACCGTATTTCTCTTTTAAATTTGAAACACGACAAATGATCTAAAACTGAGTAAACTGCTGTTTCTACACAGCTGCTGTTTCCTTTGCAAATTTTCACGACTTTTAAACTATTGATATTCTACGGTCAAAATAACATTTTCTGAAATGCAGCTACAGCAACCTCGACTTAAGAACGCGCTTCATTAGTATCCACTGTCCACATATCTTCCGATTGGAAGATTAAGAAAAGCGTTATCACCTCTTGGCAAAATCTATTTGTCGAAGTCTAAGCAAACTCAAGGCAGAGTGAAATCTTTCCTCGATCAGCAACTAGCTAATTGGTACTCCCTCGTAGCGTAAACAAATTTATCGACGATATATCGATTTCATCAATTCAATTTTATTGGCAAAGTACGTTGATTCAAAGGTATATGTAGAAAATATCGCGAAGCACATCTGTGCTTTGCTTTCAAGCAGGGAGCTTCTTGTACCTCAGTCGGTGGCGGTCAGAACTTAATTTCCCAATTACTTGTAAAACAGCATTTTGTGAAATGGTATATTAAAAGAATCGCTGCAGTTATTAAGGAACTGTTTCATTCTAATCATCAAATTATTGCAGGTAAGTAATTTTTCATTTCTTATAGATTTTTGGTAATTAAATAAATTATAATTAACTACATCTTTACAGTCCGATCCGTTTCCTACGTTTCTGTATAAACTTATACCACTTTGCATGCTTAATATAAAGGTAAAGCCTTAAAACAAGTGAATAGTTGAATTAAGTCACCAGATGTTCTGTGAAGTGATAACAGAGAACCCTTAACGTAAAGATATGTTATCTATAAATAGATCAAGTAATATTAAGAAATTACTTCAACTATTATGATAAAGTGAGTAACACCTTAATAGTTATCGTAACAACTGTCAAGCGGCAGTTTTGGATTTCCTTAAAAAAGAAAAATGCGAGGTATTTTTATAAAAAACAATTTCAATGCTTAAAAGTATTCAAATATCCTACCTTTATGTAAATAATGTGTGGGAGGTATCGGTTGTTACTTTTTTCTCTGTTTTTTTCTCTGAGATAATACTAAACAATGAATCCAAGTTAACCAGTTTAACTGGTGTCTCTAAATCAATGAATGAGAGTTATACATTTTTTGGCTTTTAAATGTCAAACTGAAATATTCTTGGAAATAAATAGTGCAGTGATCGTTCATCTTCGTCATCCTCCGCTGTGTAATAGAAAAAATGAAATCGACTGTTATTGTGCTAATGCCATTTTAAAGCTATAAACATTGATAGGTTAATTCATATTTGCATCGTTTGAAACGAAAATGAGACATATACTTATTGCGCTATTGCCATATGGAAATTAAAACATTCAAGCTTAGAAAATTCACTCTTTTATTACAACACAATGTAGTCTGATGTTCTAGCATTGCTGTTGTGAGTGCCTTTTATACTTTCGTCTAACATACACACCGTACAAATATTTCAAGTATGGAACCTACATGTAATTAAATGCTTTAAAGTGAAAAAAAAATCAATTTTCAGTATTAAACCTCCTGCTAAAGCTTTAAATAAAGATTTTTTTTTATTTCTCTACTAAATTATTAAAACCAAACTTAGATTGGTGATAATTGTGCAGAAAAATTTACACTATGGTATTCTATAATTACCTATTATTAATATAAAGTTTTTACCTTCTCCAGGGAACTCTTGGCTGGTAAAACTGCTTTGAACAGTATTTGCATTGTGAATCTAATGTAATTTAAAGCCGTAAGTACATCAATAAGGGACAATTTATTCCGAAGCATGTATCATTAATCTATACAGAAAAGATCACTTTTTGATTTCTTTTGATGTATATTTAATTGGCAAGGCTAATTGTTTGAAATTTGCCGTTCAATCAAATGACAGAATGCACAGCTGAAAAAAAAGAATTCGACTTCATTAATGATTATCTCTTAAATTATTTTTGTTCAGTCTTGATAAACAGATCACTATAGTATTTTGAAGGACTCCATATTTTGACTGCCTGGATTTAAATATTTCATTGCAAGAAATATTAGGATAAACATATTCATGCTCAAATTCCTTTTTAACAATTCAAATCTGGAACAGCGCAAACGCGGTCTCGTAAAACATCAGAGGCGGGATCAGGTTCCATGGAAGAGTAAACATCCCCTACAAACGGGTAACCCCGCCATCTGATCCTCATCATGATCGGGTAACGGAAAAATCCGTCAAAATTTCAGTGTGAATAAATATGATAGCTTATCAGTTTCATATGTAGTAGGAAAAAGCGTCAGTGAGCATTTGATCTAATGATAGATTGTATTTGCTGATAAGGTCATTGTATTGATACAGAAGCTATAAATATACTTCATGTCATAGTTACTCTCACTTAAAATGGATAAGTATGTTTACGTCATAAGTAATTAAGAAAAATATTAAAAATTTATATGCAAAGTATATTTATATGCATGTTAATGCAGATCATGGACCCGAATCGAAGTTAAATAGATATGTATTTAAAATACATATGTACAAGTAATCCCCTTTATTCACTTCCCAGTAAAATTGGCTATAATAACAGTGTAAAAATTAAGCTTGACGCCCTCCGTAAGATTTATAAAAATGAAATGATATCCTTTGACTTCGATATCAGGACGGAGACAAATATTTTGCTACATGTGTACATGGAATGTCCGTCGATGACAATGTCTGTATATTGTCCCATGCACCTCTTTGGCCTCGTCTATACCTTTACTGAACTGTTGATACCACATATTGAATTCGAAGTTTTTATTGAAACATGTAGAATTTAATTATCAAGTATAATATTTTTGTCTGTGTAACAATTGATGTGCAAGATTCCTCAAGATTTGATTGGGGGGGGGGGGGGGGGGGCAATGTTCATATTGAAGTTTCGTACAAGAACAGGGTGTGCCATGTCTAACAAAATTTGTGACAAGCTGCATGTAAGTGTATGTAGTACATGTATACGGTGAAGATACATAATTATGTAATGTAATCTTGAAATAGATTTTTGATTATTTTTTTCTTTTTAAATTACGATGATTTAGTTTACGTTGCCTTCTTGGTACATGTATGAATTCGGAAGCCACAAAGAACCTTCGCCACGAAAGAAAAAATTTCAGATTAACAATATAACACTTCTTTCAATTACTAATCAAATACGAACATAAGAATCAATTTTTTAATACACCAAGAAATACTGCGCCTCGACCCCCTCCCCCACCCCAACTTTAAAATAATTTATTTTTAGTTTAGGAAATACCTTACAATTTCTTGAGAAAAAAAATGACTGCATCCAATTTTTATGCCTTAATAATTGCATGTATCAATCTTGTATCCTTCTTTCGCAATTGAAATATTTTTTGTAAATAGATCTTAATTTTTAAAACTATTTTACATAAAATTGTTCAAGGGAACTCAGATAAAAGAAATGAAAACAGGTAAATTATGTAAATTTCTTTAGTTAAAAGAACATAATGCATGGGAAAAACTTAAGTTGAATCACATTTCGCTCCCCCTATAGCTAGTCTTTGAAATTGAACGAAAAATATAAAAGTTTGTTTTATGACTAAATGCCACAGAAATGACATATAATGTGACTTTTCTGATAAAAAGTTCTATGAAAAACAGAATAACTGTCAAATAAATCATTTTCAGAATATGATTCATTGCAGAAATGCAATTATGGATTCGTTTTCCTTAAAATACCTAATAGTTATTCAGTAAAAAACAAAAGTTTATAATATGAAATCAAAATGGGATAATTTTGAGCCGTTGTCCTTAATGCATTGACAAAAGTACGAATCCCCATTTAATAAATAGCAAGATGTCCTCAACAAAATACATGTTAAAATATTGATAAAAAAAAATCAGCTATCGGAATGGTCTCTTAATTTCATACCAAAACTGTTTTTATCTAAAATGCATCACTTTACCTGCATGGATGAATATTCTATGGCAACCTTCGATCTGCAACTCGATCCACGAGTATTTCAAATAAATGATAAAATTTGAAAAATACCATTATCTGTAGCAAAGAATTTTCAACTGTTATATTAAATTAATAGTTGACGAATTGACTTCAGCCAACGATTAAGATATAATTATTATGATATGATTGATCAATTTGATTATTTCTTGATCTTAATAAATTGGTTTGGATTCAATATGATTGTAATGAAAACAAATATTGCGTAATTTTAACCTGCACGTTAGATGACGTGATAAAATTTGAAATTATGTCTTATTTTTATTAAATCATAAATAAGATGACTCGCTTACATATTTAAAACGGGATTTTTGGAAGTCAATATAATGATAATTTAGATATTTTGATGTGCAATTTCTATTACTGTACTTCTCCGTTGGATAAATCATCGTATTGACTGAAAAGACGACAATATCATTGTGTTTGCTTGCTAATATTATAATAGTATATGAATACTATGTATTATAAATGTGATTTCTCTCTATATATATACTTGTATAAAGTAAAAAAAAAATTCATACAAAGAAACATTCAATCCATTTACTTAGCAACAACTCTATTAAAATTTAGGTCAGCTTGGATGTCATCATCACTTCAGTGAATCCTTTATGCTGCTCTAATATCCCTTTTGTCTGACGACTAATTTTCTATGTTTTCCTTAAGCATTTTGTAAAAGATAATTTCAAAACCGAGACGGCTGCCAAGACTTGTATCATTACTCACTACCGCCAGAGTTTCGACACTTTTTTTCACAACAAAAATGTGTGATCCTGTCTAGAGAAAAAGACTGTCTCTTCCAATGATTAAGAAGCGATAGCTGATGAAGTGGTGTGATAAATATAATCTTTGATATCTTTTTACACTTTTTTCAATATTCTAAAATTTCATAACTCATCGTTTGTATTTTGCATTGCAGATACACTGTAGGTCTGTTTTAAAATGGCTTATTTTGCTCTAAAATTATTCTTTGTTTAGAGGTCAATATACTATTAAATACATTTTTAAAATTGCTTACAAATATTGAAGAGACTAAAACAATAATTGACCTTCAACTTGTAAAATTAACATTGTACTTCTGCTGAGTAATGCCATTCAAGATCCCCAAATGATTCTTATGCTTCTTTGGCTTCATTTATAAATGCATGTTAATGTTGTTGTTTTTTTTTACATTCTACAGATGTGTGTAAACAGACCTTTTTAAACATATTGATTTATTATTTAGGCTTTTGAACATCACTGACAGCTGCCTTTTCGGAAGAAATGGCACTTAAAGTTACTTACCTTGTCATTGATCATTTACCAAATTATTTCGTTAAAAAAATATTTTGTTTTTGGAGACCAGGTCTTCCAATAATCTATTGGAATTCCCAAGGGTACCAATTCTGCCACGTTATATGCAGACCTTTTTTTGTATTCATATGGAGCAGAATTTGTGCAAAATCTTCTGCGTGAAAAGAAGAAAACACTTGTTGAGGCCTTCAACTCGACATTAAGATATATCGACGACGTACTCTCAATTAATGATGGTAATTTCCATTTCTATGTCTATACGATATATCCTGGTGAGCTTTAGATAAAAGATACCACAGAGACTGTCATAGCTGTTTCATATTTAGATATTTTACTTGAATAGACGTTAATGGTAATCAAATAACGAAGCTCTATGATAAACCCTATGATTTTAACTTTTATATCGTTAACTTCACTTACTTATGTAGCAATATACAAACATTTCAGCAGGCTCGTTTAAAGTCATCATTTCGTAAATTCTATGGTCCATACAATGACCTTGTCAGCAAATACAATTTATCTTTGAATCAAATGCTGACTGACGTTTTTCATACTTAATGTTTCGTTATTTTCCGATCATGACAGGGAGCACATGGCGGGTGTGACCGGTCGACAGGGGATTCTCACTCCTCCACGGCACCTGATCCCATTTCTGATGTTTTGGAGGTCCGTGTTTGCTCTGCTCCAACTTTTTTTTTATTGCTTTATGGACTTTTGATCTGGAATACTGTTTGTTATCTCCATATCATTTATAAAAAATGATGTGTTGTTTTCTAATTGGCAATATTTATCTGGTGTTTACAGATCAAGTCTCCAACAATTTGCTGGAAATCTCATGGGAACCAATTGCGCCCAAATATAACGAGACCTATTTTGAATTTATATGAAACAAATTTAATTAGAATCATTATTGATAAAGGAAACTGGCTGTGGCCTTCATCTGGGTATTCAGATACACATATGTTCAGTAACATGTACATGTAATTCTATTCATATGTCGACACCATATTTTCCAGTGAGCTTGAAATAAATGATTCCATAGAATCTTACACATCAAATTTTCATAATTTATATTTTACATGTACTAGAAAAAGGTTTTAATGGTTATCTAACAAAATGGTTAAATATATTTAATCATGATCACTATAACTTTTCAATCGTTCTCTTAATTATGTGCACAGCATTGTACCCT
This sequence comes from Saccostrea glomerata, assembly GCA_003671525.1. Lineage (NCBI taxonomy): Eukaryota > Metazoa > Mollusca > Bivalvia > Ostreida > Ostreidae > Saccostrea > Saccostrea glomerata. The sequence continues at coordinate 2,285,709 of PRKT01000031.1, forward strand.
TGCAAATGTGACTTATATCTCTCAGATGATTCGATAAGCAAGAGCACTTGCACTTACTTATGAACAATTTCTCAATGTATCACGTTATTCACAAAGAAGTTGATGAAACAAGAATATCAACGGTATCTCTTAAAGTCATCATTTCGTAAGCCCTATGATCGTCACAATGACCTTTTCAGCAATACAATTTTATCTTTGAGTCAAATGCTGACTGACGTCTAATTATTCCCGTTATTTTTCGATCATGGCAAGGAGCACATGTCGAGTGAGCCCATTTGGCAGGAGATGCTTACTCATCCATGGCACCTGATACCACCTCTGATGTTTTAGAAATCCTGATTTGAATTGTTTAAGTTGGCTTTTGAGCTTTGATAATGTTCGTTATTTTTCTTGAATTACAAAAATATGGGCTCACTTTTCACAAGTCCAATTTTAGGCTTTAAGAATTTAAAAAATATTTGGTTGATAGATGTACAGCATGTACATTGTACTCTACAATTTGGGAAAAGAAGATTAAAAAGGTTACAATGTACAATAAAAACATATATCTTTTAAAAAATGCATCCCCTGCTGACCGTTGTTGTACCCACCATGATCCCTGTGTATTGATCAGATTGACTGATTATTTGTTGTTTAACGTCCCTCTAGAGAGTTTTTTTACTCGTATGGAGACGCCACAACTTGCCCTTGGAGAGCTGCAAATTTTGTCAATACTCGGCACTGACGGCAATTGAGCAGTAAAGGGTCTTTTTCGTGCCAGCACCACATCCGAAGGACCGGTCTCCACAACACACAGTGGGATTCGAACCCGCGACGTAAGGAACAACCCCTTACATGTACTTACATGCATCGACTCTAGAGCAAACGCTCTAACCACTGCGCGCATCACGCGGACGACTGGAATGATCAGGAACATACATGTATACATGAATATTCCGTAGTCAAATGCAGCAAATTTGAAAAATTGTTGAAACGCTTTCCCGTTTTTCACTGTCTCCATATTCAAATGTAAAAAATGACATTCCTGTCTATATTATTTATGATTTTTACATGTTTCAATAAAACACGATTATATTCATGTGGTTACTAGCAAGGGTCTTTCTATAATCCGATATGCGATCAAACAGAGTTGATAACAGCTTAGTACAGTACTGTAATAAAATATTTGTGGTTATAGATGTTAATATTTAGATTGTTTACACTGTTACACCTTGTAGAAGAAATTCGTTCTTTGCAGGTGTGAACATTTACGAGTAGACAAAGTAGAATTAGACGTATTGATTGACTTTTATTTTAGGCCAGTCCAATTATTTTTATGAAGAATTCAATTTGCTCTGAAAACGCGCCCACCCTTGGACATACTAGTACTCTTTAAAATGGTTCTTATTTAAAGAAATAGTTCGTGGTCAATTTATAGTATTCTTTGCTTAACAATGCACAATATTTTTGTTAATGTGTTCTTCTTTTTTACTTCCTCCTTTTTCAACAGGTACTTCAAGTCTCCCACGTGGCGCAATGGTTTAGAGCGTTTAATTTTGAGTCACGGATTAGAAAATACACTGTGGGACATGGAGACCGGTCCCTCGGATAAGATCGCAGAAACCGAGGTCCTGTGTCACAATACCTGTTAGTGTTGGCGCGAAAAAGATCCCTCCCTTCTCAATGGCCATAAGTGCCGAGTATGAGACAAAATTTGCAGCTCCCCACCGGCAAGTTGTGGGGTCTCCAAATTAGTGAAAAATTATCGAGAAAGATGTTAAACAGCAAATAACCAGTTACATGTAATGTACTTGCATGAAAAAAATTAAAAATGAAATCCTGAAGGCAAATATAGCAGCACATTTATTCAGGGATATTAACGGCATCAGATAATTATTAAAAGTAAATGCTTCGCAGTATGTAAAAAAAAAAACAATATGATGCTTCTTCTTGTAGTGAGTTAATGATTTCTTCTCCTTAGCCAGAAAGGATAAATCGTAATTTTGAAAGTCTCAACATTAAGCTTGAAGTTAAATATTTTCTGTGCAACAATTTTCATTTCATGCATCTCAATATGATTCAAGGTTCTTGAAGTCTAAGATTTGGTTTTGAAAAAAAAGTAGACATTTTTTACCCAATAAAAGTAAAATCATAAATTATAAAATTTTAGATAAAAAGGATTTTCTTAAATCTAAGCTTAAGATATTTATGTTTTTTTAAATCATAAATTAATGCATACCTATATTTAAAATATGATTAACTATTATGATGATGAACTTTGAAGAAATACCAAGAATAAATACACATATTAAGTAGAATTCAGAGGAATCTTCCTATAGGCTATACCTAATTCACCCTAAGGATCGGACTACCTTAAATATGACCGCTGGCAATATCAATAAAATAATGTTCCACGGAACGCTTGCTTTACAGCTTCATAAAAATGTAAATAAATCTTAAGGTATCCAGCTTTCTATTTACTAATAAAACATTCATGCGTTTACCTGAAAAGAAAAAATGGTATCCATGGATAATATAAGACAGTTTAACAAAATCTGGTTTCCTGACCCTTAATTGAATAATTAAATTTAAAATATTAGAAATACTTTAAATCATTTTATAAGTACATGTACGTGTTTCTTACAATCCCCCCAAAAACAATTATGCCAAAATTCCATTTAAGGAGGCTGGGGGGTCAACAAATTAATCACAAATTAACCACCAGATTTAACTTATTTTTTTAGATACGGTAACTTAAGCTGTCTACTTTCATTTCACAAAGAAAAAATTCATACATTTTAGTTTTAAAATTTGATCATTTTCTATATCTTCATATGGAGCTCTCCTTTTAAAAGAGATAAAAATAGTCTGAAAATGGCTGCCACACCCCAGCCTCGTTAATTTAGGTATGACTTCAGTGCAATTGTCAATATTTACACGATATTTTGAAGAACAACTACCCCGAATTTTTTTTTCATGATATGTAAATATAATTTGTGAAGTAATTGATTTACAGTTTCAAAGTATAGCATGAAGAACTCATAAACAAGTATACTAATTATCAAAATACCCCCTCTCAAAAAAAAAAACAAACTCAAAAGTTCAACAACATCCTCTTATGTATAAATTATGATATTTTTTAAAAACATTTGTAGCTATTGCTTCGTCTATTTTGAAAAGTGCTTCTGAGCTTGCTGGGCGTTGTTGCTTTTTTTCGTAATTTACACATATAACATTATTTGATAGTGTATTTTGTCAATCTTGAAAGGAAGTTAATCAAAAGACGGTTAAATTATACATAATATTCCCCGGTAGGAGGAAGTAGCTCTCAGCATTTTTCACGTTCAGAAACTTGTCTCAATAAAACACAATCATTATCAAAGTAAAAAGAATTCAAAAGATAAAACCGTATATCCTTGGACTTTTACGACCTTTGTAGCCGAACCGGGCTTTTCCAAGTTTTAAACAATCCACGTGACAAACAGCTGATGCAAGTGAACTCGCTCTAGCCAAACACATTTAAGAGACCTTAGATACAGTGTATAATTATCATTGTATACAGGTGAATCCTTAGACAGAAGTCTGTTAAAAATGTAGCGAACCTTATAACAATTTTTAAAGACAATTTTTAGTCGTATACATGTATTACCTATTGGCGTCTTTAACCAAGCTGCGAATTGTACAAAATTTAAACATATTTGATTTCTCTTTGATATCCTTTAATTTAGAAAACTAAATAGGAAAACTGATTATTATTTAATCATGTATGCAACTTGTCTTTTTTAAACAATCGATAGATTTTCTTGCAGGTAAATAAATAATAGATTATCATGCAAAATTAACCCTATTTCCATTCGAGCTATTAATAAAAAAATATTCTTATTGTTGCAATTAATTAAATTGAAAAATAACTCATTTTTCCCCTGGAAAATTATTTCCGGTGTTAATTAAATTAGCACCAAATTAACCTATGTATGACGTTATTTGATTTGATTTTAGCCGGACTTTGCTTACCCCGAATTCTTCAGAAAACAAAATAGTTTGTGTTTTGTATAAATATCTATACTCTCATTATTTTCAAGGAGGTCCAAAAAACCCATGGGTAGATTTTATATATAAAATTTTAATCTCTTGTGGGTTCTCTAACATTTGGTATGAACAAAGTTCCATTGACAGAAATTGGATACTTGCAGCAGTGAAGCAAAGATTAAGAGACCAGTTTATTCAAAAATGGCATAGTGATATTAATAACTCATCAAAAGGTCAACGCGGGTTTGTTAAGGCAGCACATGGATCAGAATTCGGCGAATTAACACTTTTTTATAATTATGCAACACTAAAAAATCGGAAAGTCAAGGATAAAACTTTTACTACAATTATGTATTCTATAGACTTCAATGGGACTTATACTACAGGAGGCACTTCACCACGACGTCACCACGTGACGTCTATAATTATGTCTCCCCTTCCGAAGGGGAGACATATTGTTTTTGTCGATTTTCTTATTCTTCTTCTTCTTCTTCTTCTTCTTATTCTTCTTCTTCATCCAAATTTTGTCCAGGCCGTAACTTGAATACCCTTTGACCTGAAGACTTCATACTTGGAACTTAGATAGATGACCTTGAGGCGGAGTGTCCGCCACCAAAATTTTTGACCTTGATCTATATATAAGGTCAAGGTCAAACTTTTACATTAAAATAGAGTTTTGGCAATAGCTTGAGTACCCTTTAATATTAGGACTTCAAACTTGAAATATAGAAAGAAGACATTAAATACAAGATGTAGTGCACCTAAACTTTGACCTTGACCCCTTTCTATGTTCAAGGTCAAATAGAGAAAAAACATGATTTTAACATAACTT
>PRKT01000031.1:2290795-2342418 GCA_003671525.1 Saccostrea glomerata
AAATAGCAGACGAATTTCATTTCATTTTAGAATGCAAAACATTGAATAGTGTCAGAAAGAATCTTTTAAAATCCAGATATTGTAAAACGCCAAATACACTTAAGTTTTGTGAAATTATGTCAACGACAAATTTAAAATCTTTAAAAAACCTTTGTATATTTATATCTAAAATAAACGACACCGTCTGTCCTCCATAAGATAAATGCTACCATATCCTCTTTTCTTTTATTTTTATTCTTTTTTCATTGTATGTTTATTGCTATACTTTGCACATATGTTATGCCTCTCATTTATGCTATTGTATCATAATTATATTTATTATTTTTCTTACAATTATGACGACTAATTTATATATTGTACCTCATGTACCACTGATGTTGGTGTGAGTGAAATAAATGAACTTGAACTTGAACTTGAACTTATCGTTCAAAGAGCAATTGTCGGTATATGTTAGCCTGCTTAAGTCGGAAGTTGGCCGTATAGCCGTCAAATTAAAATTTACAATGTACATGTACTTGAAACATTCTAGTGTATTTAGTATCAACCGCTTTACAAGATAATGTAAATGCAATAACAATCAAAGTAAAGTAACTTTTTCTATACCAAAACAAAAAAAAAACATCAAAAGGAACGATTTTTAAAATTTCATTTTTTTAAAGGAGGGGGGAGAGGGGTAAACAGCTTTATTGCGTAGGGTATCTTGTTGATCAATGATATTGTAACCTGGTTCTGTACAAAAACATTGAAAATAAAATTTGGAGGAATCTGTTTGCTTACCTTCGGCGGTACCAGGTTATATGTATTACTGACCCTGATTTATTTGAAATTTCAAAATTATTTTCAAATTACTTGTCACAATAGCCTTAATTTATATTTATTCGAATTTAAAATTAATTTATACTATATATAGAAATCGGGCTTATATCTTACAAATTATTATTTGAATCTAAACTCGAAACTTCAAAATACAGATCTTAATGCTTAACGACGTTCGATCCTGATATTTAAAGTCTTAAACTTTTTTTGCCAAGTATATTTTTAGTTTCTACATACAAAGCTTAATTAAAATTCAAATCAAAAAATGGGGGTCAATACGCTTCTTTTGGCGCTACATGACATTTAATATGACCTTTTTGCTGTAAAATTTGTGTCCTTATTAAAAATCAAATTTTTGACTTTTTCCCTCCAATATTGTTATCTAATTAAAGCATGAAACAAAATGAGCTCTAAATTTGTTTAAAAAAGACACTGAAAAATTGTGACTATGAAAAAGTTTCAAATTGCTTCGCATAATCAATTATTTGACCTTTCTGCACTAATAAAAAGTGATTTTTCTGGCATTGAAAATTTAATAAGCAAGAAAATTATTTTAAAGTCTTAAGCTTTTTCTGATTTTAAGCAAATATGTCAACTTTATCTTGAATATTTAGAAAAGAACATCAAAAGTGGGGGTATATGATGTAAATTTTCAGATATTACAAAAAAAGTGTCAATTTTACGTTAAAATTGGCTCAATTTTTCCACGGATTTTCAGAATATATTTACTATATTTGTCACACTTTGTTTAAATAATTCATAAGAAATAATTTAATTGATATTTCAGAACCAGCATAACACATTTCACTGCAAAAACAGCTTTGTGTGCGACCAGGATGGAAAAATGTAATCCAGAATTAACAGTACCGTAATAGTTCAAAATGGAAACACTGAAAATTTTCGTCTAAAAAACCTTCCGCTACAAAATATAGTCCCTAGCTTAATTCTACTTGAATGGAATTCCGAATTAAATCGCGTTTTTTTCATTGAATGTAGTTAAATTTGCTCTGTAAAATTCAGATTTAATGTTAGAACTTATAAATGATGCAAAATTTTATAAATAAAGGACCTGACCAAAATACGCTCAAATTCTCAGGACCGAACGTCTTTAAGCAGTAAACAAGTATTTCATTTGCTCATTAAATCACCATCCAACAATATCGACCATAGAGTCGTGGTGTAGAATTATCATGACCTTAATCCTTCCTCAAACCTTCCTTCCAATATAATTATCTTTGAAAAATACGGTCGCGGTAGCTTTGCTCAGTCCTTATGACCGTAAAGCAAATAGCTGCACATCCATCCTACATGTATGCGCGGATCAAAAAATTTGGGGGGGGGGTCATTCAGACATTTAAAGTTTACTTTTCTTCAAATATTTGACTTTTCATGCGTCCTGTGTCGCAGTAGGTGTTCCTTTACTAAAAAAGATTATAGCCCTCTAGCGACAGTTGGTGGCTTCTGAAAATGAATGAAATCGAATCAAGATTCAAAAAGATTTTCTTAGATTATGACTTAGTGTTGTTCATGTATTAGTTCAACTTATTCTACCGAATTTCTTGCTAAGAAGTATCAATAATGAAGTACTGTTAAAAAGAAATTGTTGCAGAATTTTATGCTTCTAATGTCATTTACATGTGAATAAGAACTCTATTGTCGTGGAATGATATTTTGCGAAGGATATGGAGATAACGAACAGTATTCAATATCAAAGTCCATAAAACAATTCAAAATAGGATCAGAGCAAACACGTACCTCCGAAACATCAGAGGTGGGGTCAGGTGCCATGGAGGAGTGAGCACCCCCTGCTGACCGGTCAGACCCGCCGTGTGCTCCTTGTCATGTTCAGGATATAACGGAAAAATCCGTCGTCAATTCAGTGTATAAATAATGGACTAACAATTAGTATGAAAAACGTCAGTCAGCATTTGACTCAATGATAAATTGTATTTGCTGATAAGGTCATTGTATCGATCATAGAACTTACGAAATTATTACTTTAAACGAGACTGCTGATATTCTTGTTCCTGCGAAATGCAAAATAGAATGGAAGGCATACACTTTATTAGAAGCACTTTATAAAATAATATTTTTTAAAATCTTAATATCCAATTAGGTAAAGAAGAAAAAATGTATATTTATAAGAGATTCATTTCAGAACTAAACGATATAATGTAGGGCAAACAAACGAAAACAAGAGACCGTTAAAAAGTATATACTGTATTCAGGGTTATTTTCGCCCTTTCACACTTGCAAACAATTTTGCCCCGTTTTATATTAGCCAGGTCATAGTTTTGTTTAAGAAATTGTACCATATTCTTTGATTTCGCCCTGTTTTAAATTCGCCCAAATGAAGATAGGACGAAAGGGGTGAAAATAAAACGGGGGCGAAATTTTCCCTATATACAGTATTACCTAGAGAAGCGTTCGCAAAACATTGTTTCTATTAAAAAAACCTGAGGTGGATTCAAAATGGCAAAACAGTTTTGACGGTGATCTATTAAAGGAATCACTGTCTAGTTAGTGTAATATGCCAGGGCATCAACGATAGTGAGAACATGTTTTTTTCTCTCTGTGATAACTCTTTGAAAGTTAGGGGAGTTTATTTCTTAATAATTCTGCCGGAATGTAAACCCATGTTTCCCACTATCGTTGATGTCCCTGGCATACTATACTAACTAGACAGTGATTCCTAATATTTCAATTCATTGTGAAATAAAATTGTAGATTTAGGCTAATCGATTTAAATAGCACTAGGACTCCAATGCCAATTTCAATAGTCCTCGCCCACTGACGTCAAACACAAAGGCAGCCGCACGAGATTTACATGCATATTTGGCCTCCTTAGCGTCAGACACAGAATGATACATATGCGCATGAGATCTGCATGCATATTAGGCCTCCTTAGCTCCTGACCTATCAACCTGCCTAATTTACATTCCGGCAGAACTATTAAGAAAATAACCCCCCTAACTTTCAAAGAGTTATCACAGAGAAAAAAAATTAGAAATGGAAATATTTCATTACATACACCCACGTATTGGAGTATTTATTTTTATTTTTATTTTTATTTTTTTTACCAAAGCTGTTAAAATTAATATTTAGCATCACTTGTAGACTGCCAAAGGTTGGGTCTTCATTAGTTTAGCTTAGTTACCTGTTTGTAACATATGGAAGAGAGAAAATTAAAAAAAAATCAATACTCTCAGGAAACATTGTCTTTTGTGTTTGGCGGAAAGAGAACATTTTACCATTTTCTATTAATAAATTTCTTGCCCAAATGCATACATATCAACAATGTTAGATCCATTAATAGACAGCGGCATCAGAATATGTCCATTAGTTTGATTAAACGTCCAAATACTTAAGTCATATCGAGACACAAGCTACCCTAGATTGTCAGTGAAAAGAAAAACGTCGATAGAAGTAGCCTGTCGACGAAAAAACTAATTTACATATTTATGAAAGTTAATCGTGCACCGACAGATGTGTGTATTCTCTCCCGAAGATAAACCCGATAAATGGGAAAGGGATGCAAGCCGGAATATCAAGTGTCACGTGTCCTAGTAACTGTCAATCATTTTATTAATCCTTTTATTCAGTAGCGGATGAATACTGTGTCACTCCACGATGATTCTCCAATACAAAATTATTTCATTTCGAGGTAGTTTAATTTCATTTGATTATTCAATTCGAGAAGAGGAGCTGAAATAGTACGGTAAGTGCTTATATGCAGTGATTTCTACTCCTTTTCAGGGGAAAAAATTCTTTCATTGAAAGATTTCATAAGTGCAAATTTGAAGACTTTCTGATATTTAATGACAACTCGAACTCCTTTTCCCGTTTTGATATTTTATTAATTTATTTGCTTTTTCTAACGTTAAAAAGATTTTTAAAAAAATAAAGATTGTCATTTTCCCCCTCATTTTCTTTTTCATAGAATAAGGGCAAAATAAAAAAAAGAAAAAGTTTACATATAATTATAATAAAAAAAATATAATGGGCAGAAACTAAAACTATTTAAGTCAATAAACAACCCAAAAACCCATTTTCAAAGCCTTGGAATAATTATTTAATATCAGATCCTTAATTCTCATTATTCCTAACAAACCGTATGTTTGACACCATCTGATAATAACACAACCCTCAAAAAATTTTACTTGACGTCTGAAAAAATATTTATTCATTTGTATTAAATTTCTCATACGAGCTTATATAAGGAAAATAAATGTGTATGCAAATATCACAAAATTTAAAATAATAACTGACCATTAATTTGAACCGGTTGTACTGACACCTAGCTTAGAGTAGCAGCAGATTAAAACTGTTCCTTTCGTCATAGCTTTTCCCAATAACTCCGATGACTTGTTTACCTTATGATAAAGGTGACCACAGGGATGTGAAAAGGATCTTCTGTAACACATTGGACTTACGCGATCTGTGTTTCCGCACTTTATCATCACTATTACCAAACATCAGATTAACAATGCAAAATATTGCATCACTCTTGTTTGGATTTGTAGCTTTCCGTACGGGAAGAGACTACTTGAAAGCAACCACAAGTTTATTATTCATGGTCATAACAGGTGATGCTTAGGATATTGATAAAGGTGTGATATTTCAAAACGGTAAAAACATATGTGTCAGTGAATTCTGTAATCCGTAGGCATCTGTATTGTCAGCGATTCATCAAGTAAAGTTATTTGCACACATATATTTATTTATCTTGTTGATACTTAAAAACCTTGTTCTATTGACTTTATTTTCATTTCATGATTGCATGACATCTTATGTCGTCTGTCACTTATTCGGAGTCATATTTTGTACAGATAGATTCTGATATACATTGTTGCATTGAAGAATGTACAATTCTTAACCTTTAATAATTATACAGAGTATGACTTCTAAATTCTTGTGATATTTCTCAAATATCGTGATAAAAAATTATAACTTTAAATACCTATAAATACAAATTAATAGATGGTATAGTAGAGAGAGATTCACAAGTTAAGCAAAAGAAAGACGGAATAAGGGCATGTTATAATTTGCATTATTCTGATGATCAAGTTTAGATAAGGAATATCTTGAAAGTAAGTGGTCCGTTTCCTGAATGTATGTACACCTAGTTTATCTTAATAATTAACATTGTACTGCAGAGAGTATTTAAAAAAAAAACGAAAAAACAATGTACATGTAGATATCAACTAAACAATTCATTTTCATCACGGACCGGTTTGGTTTAAACATGTACATGTTGTATATCTCGGGTGAATTAAATTTCAAAATAATATTAATACCAAAGGAGAAATCGAAGTTCAACATTTTTAATAAATATGTAATTTGTTTGTTAGTTTGTTTCTTTGAGTATTTTACTCAAATTGAGACGCAACCATATGCAGGCAAAAGGTTACGAGGGTCTTTGAGCATTCATGAGTCTATTTCGAGCAAGCACTCGCTGTGTCATCGGTTATACAGTCTCATCGGGCCCGAAGGACAAGTCTCCTTACTCCAACGACTTTAGAACAAATGCTCTAACCACTGACGTTCCTGGGCGACTATTTATTATCAAAAAATCGCTGCAGGAGATATTTTATGTTTTGAACGACGAAAACACCGAAAGACAGGGGTGTTTACTCCCCCATAGTACCTGACTCCACCTGGTCATTGATTATCTTTTCTCCCGATCTATTGTTTTCTCGGACTCAAATTTTGAGCTTGGCAACTTTTCATGTCTCCATGTATCATTCAAGGTAGAAACATACTGTAAGCGTACTTTATGTTCTTATTCGTGCCACTCAAACGAACATAAATAATTTATCAAATAAACACAAACCCGTATATGAGGATATAAAGCGCTCTGATAGTGTAGTTCACTTATTATACAACAGTCATTACAAATACATTTCTTCTTTAATTGTCTTTCTTTCTACAAACCAAAACAAGATTTTTAAATATTTAATCTTTTTAAGACATGTTAAGCAAGGGAGGGTGGTGGGGGATTCAGTTATCTGCACTGAAAAGAGCCTTTGAATGGCTTTAGAACATTCTGCGCTAACAACGGTCAGTTAAAACCCGTGCAATGAATATTCAACACGTGATATGAGTACCATTGATAAATACATTTTGTATTTCAAATCGATGGAAGTTACGGAGACGTATTAGTACCACGTAATATTTCTTTTAAAGTTTGTTGTTCCAATTTTTATTTTTTTTGTGTGTGTGTGTGTGTTAATTTTGATAAATCTTGGCTTTTTCAACTTTTGATTTATAGGTTGGACCTCAAATATAGCTTGTCTGTTATCTTGTTTATTTTCACATTTAAAATCAAATTTGGAATTCAAGATTGGTACATTTAGGTCTTACTTTGAAGTTAGGAATTTTAGCCTTACATGTAAAAGTAGTAATTTAAGAAATAACCTTGCTTTTTTTTTACTTTAACTTTGGTAATTTGAATTCACCTTTTTTTTTTCAAATTACACTTTGAATTACCAATTTTGTAATTCCAACTATTAGCCTGGCCTCTCTAACTTTAATGTTTATTAGCCCTCTATCATTTTAACACACAGTAGTTGAGACCATTGTTTTTAAACACTGTGAGCCTGCATAAAGTTTAAAAAAAGCCTTTTCAATGAAATATAAACGCCCAAAACATAAATGAAACAATGAACATAGAAAAGCCACAAACAATACAAATCTGAGAATAGGCAATAAAAAAGACTCATTAAAATTCGAGAGGTGGGATGGTTGACTTGGGGGAGTAAAGGGCACCTGTTGACCGGTGTCGCATTCGCCTTGAACCTTAAGCATTGAACAGATAGACAGAATGTTCGGTATAAAACAAAGACTTATCATCGATATGTTATATTGGCTAATAGGTTATGTACGATCAAGAAGTAAAACATAAGGTGCAGTATGGCACTGTATAGCCAATATTCTGTAAAAGTCACATTAAATTTAATTCAGTGGTATGAGAGGTTGCGGATAAAAATGCAGTGGTGGATCCATGAATCTTGAAAAGGGGTGGGGTGGGGCCACTTTGGAGTCTGGGTATAAAGATATGCATATCAATATGCACAATTTTGATTTTTTGATATATTTTTCTCCGAGTCCAAAAAACAGTTTCTAGCTGTTAGTGTTTAGAGCTTCCTTAAAAGACCATATTTTTCTTTCCTCATCACAATTGTTCAACTTTAAATAGAATTGGTAAATTGTGTTCGAAAACTAGCAGGGACTATATTTTTGGCGCAGTTGTGGCGTATGAAAATATCTTCTTTTCTGCCTTTCAAAATTATTATAGAACAACGATTTTTGTTATAATTTTTACACAAATCAAAGACTTTAATAATTTTTCAAATGTTAGCTAAATTAATAATAAAGGACTAATTAAATTTTTAAAGTAAATCAAATAAATATGATTTTCCATACAAACAACAATTATGTTAGCTTTTAAAAGCTTCCAATCTATGTACAGATATGAGCCATAAGTCCGCTGGAAGTGTTTTTACTCTCTTACTAAACGGTCAAAACCTTTTGTTTTGTATCATTTTGTATCTCTATAAAAAAAATTAAGACTTCTATACCATATGTGAAAATAAGAAAAAATTAAGTATAGGACGCATATAAGAATAGCGTTAATATCCTTAAGATTTAAGAAAAATAAAGAAAATTCGGATTAGTCAAAATCCATTTTTATTGAACTATTTGTGTCAATTTGGTAATATCATCTTGTAGACCATATATGGTAATATCTTTTTATGCAAAAAGGAAAACATTTCATCTTTTGAAATAGAAGACCCTATCGCATGATAGGATGCAGTTATTTTTATTCTTAATGTCCAGGGAAAAGGTAATGACCTTGACTCTAATAAAGTAAGCTAACTGATACCATCATTTTGTAATATTATCTTCTTAATTGTGTGAAAATTTCATTAATTTGAAAATACAAAAAATACAGTTTTGTGTGAGAAGAATCCTTCCTTAAGTATTTAATAAAACTCTTCAAAGGTCATAGAATAAACCGTATATTGCAACGGAGAATGCTATGACTTTGTGAAGTGAGGAGCTTTTACAAGAAATCATCCCTTAGTGGCATGATAAAAATCATCAGGAGTATGATCAAAAATATCCAAAATAGGGAAATGACCAAAACCATAGAAAACAATGATTTTCCAAAATGTGTTTTACTCTTGAACACCAAGCAGTCAAACTGCTGACACATTTATAAAAAGCAACGAACTGAAAATCGGGTTTATGCCACAGGAATAAACTTTGGTTAGGGAAGCATAAATACATTATGCTATGCTTTATAAGTCTTCTAGATGAAACCAAAGGAGACTAAATGCTTCTTCTGCGTCCGTCCCTCTGTGTTTCTGCCAGTCTGTCCAACTTTTATTATTTTTCGCATTTTTTTCTAAATGCTTGCAGAAATTGATGTGATATTTTAGTATATTTGGTTTTCTGCATTTTTTTGAACGCTTACACGGTGGGCTGATTTTAACTTGATGAATTAAAGATCAAGTTTGCATTTCGTTCTGCATTATGATTTTAAACTGAATAATGACATTTTCAATTTTAACGACCGGAACTAGATTATACTTGACGGTAGGGGACTGGTTTTGTTAAAGCACTACTCTTAGAATGCTTGTTATCATCGATTGCTCTGAGTTATTCGCGGATCTCATGATCTCAAATTCTTGACATGATAATAATAATAGACAATGTGCCTTCTTTTATAACTGTGAATTTCATGTCCTAAATTTGTTTTTTTGCATTTTAAAGGTAACACTTTCAAATCCTTTCATTTTTACTAAATAAAATATGATCAAAACAAACAAAACACTTCCCAATACTAAAATGTGAATGTAGTAACATTTCTATTCACTGCCTTTAACAAATAACTAATGTTAATCACATACAGTGTAATGTGATTGTAAAACAATCAAATAAACCATTTATTGTTCTGTGTTCCAGTTTTGTTGAACTTATACTCTTACTAAAAATCGCTTAATAAAGCTTGCTTACTTCCTTATTCTATTCTAATGACTTCATTGAAATAGATAACATGTATTACATGTATCTCACTTCAGGTTGTAAATGATTAATGGATACAATGTTCACCAAATTGATGTAAAAGCAATTGCTTTCTGAAATTGATGGGTATTCATATAAGCTAGGTAGATTTTTCTTGTCCTTTCATAGATTGTTTTCTGATCAGAATCAAATCTAAACATTTCATCAACAGAACATCACCCATGAAGTGCAATCACATTCATACTTTATAACACTAAGTGTAATTACTTATTTTTTCAATGTTCGGTTACAATCATCCGGCTAATGTAGTTCTTGTTGAGCAAGCGAAAAAAGAATCTGATACCCTATTAATAATTTTAATTAACCAGGGGAGAAATAATTATCTGAATAATTTAAAATTGTATCTTTCACTTTAAATGATCATTAATGCATGCTGTTCGTAATTAAATTAAATAAAAGTCGGTATGTTAAAAATACAAGTGTTTTATAATTGCTTTTTTCGAAGTAAATCAAAATTTTTGAATATTGCTTTTCTTCAAAATGGTACTGCAGGCGGTCATTATTCATAATACAATAATTCTGTAATTAAAATTTATTTCAAGATCCAAGAATTTTATATATCTACTATTGAATAATCGTGAAATTAACCCAAACACTTGATTATTTAAATCAATAGGAAGCATGTTCCTCGTGAAAAAAGAGTATTGAAGGTATTGGCAATGAGCTGACCACATCACTTGTTCACTTTTTCACGATATCTATGCACTTTATATAACTTCGTTTAAATCGTGATCAATTAGTCAAAATCACTCTTTGATAGCTGATTTTATACTATAAAGGAACCATCTTTGAACAACACATTTAATATTTATCTATCGACGAATGAGTTAATTATCTTTGTAACATTCTAAGTACTTCCGGCACACATTATTCAAAGTAATTTTATATTTATTATCTAGATTAAAAGGGAAAACTAAACAATTAATAAAACTGTCAATGTATTCATTCATCCCTATCTAACATGAAAATAAATTTCTCGTAATTTTCAGTTCATTAATTTTGTTGAAGCAAAGTAATTAATTGGATGTGCTAACAATGTATGTTACAGCAGGTGACAAATTTCCCATAATGATTATTGAAATTTGCTAGACTGGAATAATTCACTAGATTGTTATCCATTATGTTATAATTTTGGTATTTAATTGTCATTTTATTTTATATGACAGTCATTGCACACAACAATAAAAGCATATCTATAATCTCGTCTCGCTACGATCAAAATCGTAAAAAAAAAATTGCGAAGTGCTTAATGGATCTATATAATAAATTAGCAAGTACACATCTTAATAATTGCTTGGAGGGAAAGATAAAGATCATTGTATACTACATGTATCTTTTAAGATACATTAATTATTATTTAGTTTTGTTTTACCCCGATTTCCTTGTAAATAGTAACTTTGAATCTAGCATAAACCAAAGGATCTAAATTGATTTGAAGCGCTTTTGATGCTTTCCATGCTAAACAGGCACGTAGCATCGTTTTTGAAAGTGGGGGGGGCCAACCTGAAAAAATTTTTTTTCCTTACCTGAAAAGTCTATAGTAAAGGTAATGTCGGGAGAAAAAGTGGGCCCCCCCCTGATACTACGTGCCTGCTAAACTTTACTCTTATTTAATTTTTAAGATACAAGGAAAAAGTAAGTAGCGTCTTGATACAGTATGTCGGTATAAAAAAATAAGGTGTGTATCGAAAAATATTCTTTTCAAATCTTTTATCTCTAATTATCTTTGACGAAAAATATATATCAGACAAAATATCATATTTCATAATAGTCATAATTATTATTTTTTTGTTAAACAACAGCTTTTGTAGATAGGATTTTCTTGTCCATATGATAAATAAGCAACAACATATCTTAATAATTGCTTTGAGGGAAATATATTCTTGATTTTCTGCGATTAACTGTAAATTCCTTTTCTTGCTAATGTTTTATTTTGCTCTTTTAAGGTTTGAAATGAATCCCCTATGATATTGCAGTTTTGATGCAAATTAAAAATCGAGAACTGGACACTTGACAAGTGAAAAAAAATTTATTTTATTCTTTGATTTTTGTGATTTTATTTAATTCTAAAGTTTGTCCATAGACTTGACGTTTTTCATACATGCAGATTAAAAACTTTTAAGATATAAACTCTAAGCAATTAGTTCTTGCCTTTACTTGAATGCTCTAAATCATTTTGTTTAAAACTATCATGGTTTGAAGAAAAGTGAATTCGTAGATATTTAATTTCGTGGTAAAAAACAATGCACTGGCTATTTCGCAATTTCGACTTTATTGAGGACATTTAGTTTTTTCCATCTCCAAAACAACAAAATCTATGACTGCACAAATGTAAAGTCTGTAAATAGTTTTGATTTCTTACGATACATTAACCTTGAGGAAAAACATACGGAGCAAATAGAAAATAAAACTGGAGAGAGAAAGAGAGATTGGTAGAGGGTTTTTACAAATCATTCCTTCAGCTCAAACTAACATTAAAGTGAAACATGAACTAAATCAAATACACTGTAACATCCTTCATCTTTAAGTATATTTATGATGTTTATTTTACTTATAATATGAATATATTTAATTGTGTCGGAATAAACTCTTATGTTTTGCAGTTAAAATCAAGATGGATGACAAAGATCAGAAAGTTATTGTGATTGTCATGCAAAGTATCTTCAGCCTGGTGGGAACCATCGGAAACTCTCTTGTATTATACATTTACCTGAGGAAAAAAGACAAGTCTACGTCCAGTATATTTATTTTAGGCTTGGCTGGAGCTGATTTCTTTACCTGCTTAGTGATTATCCCATTTAATATCGTCACGGTGTATCTGGACTACAAACATGGTTATGATGCTATGTGCCAGTTGTATATGTTTTTGATTACCGGCGGTGTACCATTTGCAACTCTCATTATGGTGGCCATTGCATTTGATAGATACTTTTGCATCTGTCATCCGTTTCTTCATGTAATAACAATTTTTCGAGCAAAATTGATCATCTTCATTCTTCTGATTTTTGCTGGTACTCTCGGTGTTTTGGTAGCACTAATGTATGGAATAAACGATATGAACGGGTTGGTACACAGTTCCACAAGTAATAATAATTCGTGTTCTTTTAATACATCTACCGTGGTCAATTCAGCTGATTGCAATTCAACAATATATGAAGTGAACGACTCTTTAGATAGTGCAGAGGGCTTCTATGACCCATCGTATGGAATGTGTATACCAAAATATGACATCTTTAATGAGGATTTTGTGTTACTTTTTTCTAAGATTCACGCTGTTTTGTATCTACTTATGTTTTTATTTGTCGTAGTACTTTACTCTTTAATATACCGAGAAATACATGTAAGACGAGCAAGAAAGGCTAAAAGGAAACGATCAAGTCTTTATCCGAGTCAAAGTTGTCAACCTGAGGCTTCTCTAGCGGAAACGGAAATGACCTTGATGCATGTTCAACAATCAGACGGAAATGCCAATAATACAGTGAAAAATGGTAGATCACGAAAGATTGGTGCAACGCTTAAAGAAAAGCAATTTTTAGCCAACATTCGAACGGCAGCCATGTTGTTTATTGTAACAATTGTTTTCTTAATTGCATTTTTACCCGCCTTGCTGATGACACAGGAACTTATTCCATTCAACATTGTCATTTTCTACACTTATTTTGTATACAATACAACAAATCCAGTCATATATTCTTTTATGAACAAATCATTTAGAACGGAGCTGAAAAACCTGTATGGAAAAATGTGTAAGGGTAATCGAAAATACAACAGATAAGGAGATTGAGCCAACTATACATCTGTTGTGCCAGACCTTGCAGATTGACTTTACACAAAAATTGGCCGAAATTTCAATAATGTAACATTTGTTCTTGTATGTGCCTTGATTTTGTAGACGGATTAAAACAAATGTTTTGATTTTTGTTGAAGAAAAATTTATATCCCCAGCTAATGAGCAATATTTTAATACAAGACTTTCATCGATTTATATCAGCTTATTTGGTGAAAGAGCAAACATCGTTTAGAGTCTCAAAAGGTAAACTGCATTTACATTCGTGAATAAAACCTTTGGCTGAGTATTAGCAGACGTTTTGTTAATTCCACCTCAAGTCTAGAATAATTACAAGAAATACTCTTTGTCAATTATTCTTGAAATGACATTGGATTTAATAATTGATATCAAACAAAGGACAGAGACGTTTGTTAGGGTCTTTAAACGAAGCCGTCTAAGGGCAATGTAAACAATTCAATTCTTCCAAGAACGCATTGAAAATTCAAATTAAAAATACGAATATGTGCATGACTGTATTTAAAAAGTCATTATTTTTGAAGTTCTTATAACAAATGCTAGCGTGCATTAAACGAATATGACGTGGTATTTTGCAGCATGTGTTTCAGTTTCCGTCTCCAATTACATCTACCGTCATCTGAAAACCAATTATAAGAAAGTTCAATATTTAAACAAGTAAAATTCGTTCCATATTGTTACCTTAAACGATAAGTCAATTAATGTATAAAAATACTTTTTGTTCCTTTAATCAATAATAATTGTATTTAGATGCATTAATGATGCAAAGGATATTGTCAATCAATGCTAAATTTTTGTGGTCGAAAGTCATTATTGAATTACAGATTTTAAATGTAGTTCAAAATTTTCATATATCTACTCATTTTCAAAACTCGGGGATAAAAATACAACTCGTTGAATGAAAATGTATACACCTTTTCTACATACAATGTACATGTAAAACGCCACTTTATTTTACGTCACCACTCGATTGCAAAACCCATTATTTCCTATGTAGCTTGTAACAAGCTTTGATTGGTTACAGAGTAGGGTGTTGATTTCCGTGCACCCGACTTGAGCAGGGGCCGGGTGGGTGGGGGGGGGGGGGGGGGGGGGGGGGGGGGGGGGGGGTAAATAAGACGTGACGTCACTAAGCACACTTTCTCTGTCAGAAGAAGGATATGGAGATAACGAACAGTATTCAATATCAAAGTCCATTAAACAAGTTACAAAATAAAAGCAGAGCAAACACGGACCTCCGAAACATCAGAGGTGGGATCAGGTGCCATGGAGGAGTGAGCATCCCCTGCCGACCGGTCACAATCGCCGTGTGCTCGTTGTCATGATCAAGAAATAACGGAGAAAATCCGTCGTCAATTCAGTGTATAAATAATGGACTAACAATTGGTATGAAAAACGTCAGTCAGCATTTGACTCATGGATAAATTGCATTTGCTGACAAGGTCATTGTATCGACCATAGAACTTACGAAATGATGACTTTAAAGAGACTGTTGATAATCTTGTTTCATCAACTTGCTTGTCAATAATTTACCTCGTTTAAGAAATTGTTCATACGTAGAGCATGCTCTTGCGTATCGAATCAACTGAGATATATATGCAGGTGATAAAGGTATATTGCTGCATAAGCAAGGGAAGTTGACGATATAAAAGTTAAAGTCATCACGTTTATCATATAGCTTGATTGTTAGATTACCATTAGTGTCTTTTTCAAGTAAAATATCCAAGTATGAAGCAGAAGTGTCGGACTCTATGGTATCTTTTATCTCAAGCTCACCAGGATATATCGTATCGACGTAGGAATGGAAATTATCATTATTAATTGACAATACGTCGTCGATATATCTAAATGTCGAGTTGAAGGCCACAGCAAGTGGTTCTTCTTTTCACGCATAAGATTTTGCATAAATTCTGCTTCATATGAATATAAAAATAAGTCTGCTAACGGAGCGCAATTTGTACCGATGGGAATTCCAATAGATTGTTGGAATACCTGGTCTCAAAAAACTACATAGATATTGTCAATCAGAAACTCAAGCATCTTCTTGATGTCAACTTCAGAGTACTTATGTGTGCAATCAGAATCTGTTTTAACAAATGACCAATGACGAGGTAAGTAAATTTACGAGTTCAATTTTTATTAAAGAAGCAGCTGCCAATGATATCAAAAAGCCTGGATTTTAATTTGTCGTGGGAAATTGTTGTGTATAAAGTTGAAAAGTCGTAAGTTTTTAAGCTGTTGATTTTTGTTAAGTCTAGTGATTTCAAATTGTCCAAAAGTTCTTTAGAATTTATACGTATCCACATCTGATTTACACCACTTCTTGAATATATTGTAGCACAGTACTCTTGAAGTTTTACCTTCACTACTGTCAATATCTTAGTGAGAAGTAACGAAAGAAGCTTGGTTGAACATTTACTGGAACCTGCAATGTATCTTTGTTTGTTAACTAAATAACATGACGTCACGATGCATTGTAGTACGTAGATTGATTGATTATTGTTTTTTTACGCCGAGTCGGCAATATTTCAGCCATATTTCGGCGTGTAGTACGTAGATATATTACCGATAGATTGAGAAACAGATGATTCGACTCTGATGTTTACAAAGAATTTTTATGGGTACAAAGGAAATAAATTCGTTATTCAAGTCCAATCAAGAATTTTTATGGGTACATGGGCAATAAATTCGTTATCCAGGTCCAATCAAAGGTGAACTGGGATTTATCCCGGGTTGTATCCCATACATCATTCGGCTTCTGGGTGTATGGAATAAAACCCGGGGTAAATCCACGTACACCCTTGATTCGACCGAAGGGTGTATGAAATACAACCCGGGGTAAATCCCCGTACACCCTTGACTGAACCTGGATAACTAATATTGTGATGTCACAACTGTGGGATATCAAACATATCCACGGGATAAACATTGGGTATATTTAACGTGCATGTACAGAATATACATTATAAAATCTCAATGAATACAAGTCAGAGAAATATGGAAAAAAAGTTTTAATTAAAGCTACAAAACAATTGTTCATAGGTTTTTCTAGAACTAGGGCAGTATTTACATGGACTGGATTTCCTGCATTTATTAAATATAAATTCCGTATTAATAAGTTAATACTTTTATTATTAATATACATATTCGACCTTGGGGATAAAACTACTTTTGAAAAAACCTTTAACCTTGGCCACAACTTTCGAACGGTAAGGGCTTAGGCTTTCATACTTCATATCTGTAATTCATTTCATTAGATGACAACTTCGGCCCTTTGACCTTGGAGTTTGACCTTTATCTTTGACGTTGGCCATAATATTTGAACGGTCAGGGCTAGGGCTTTCATACTTCAGATATATAATCCTTCAGACAAGACCTTCCTCCAGAAATCAACAACTTTGACCTTGAGTTTGAGATTACTTTAAAATACTTGAACTTGTCCATAACTTTTGTACAGATGGTGCTAGGGCTTTCATATTTCACAATTATATTCAATATATATCTTGTGAGAAGGCCTTACTTTGGATACCAACATTATTTGGCTTGCATTTGAGAAAATTTAACATTCGCTATGTTTGCATACGGGGTTGAATGCTGGTATGGGTCTCGAGGGATAACACTAAATGTCACTAGGTGTCATCACAAAAACCTCCAGTTATAATGCCCACCGTCTCAAATAGGCCCTGTCCGTTTTGTAACCCCGGAAATGCTTAGGCAGCTGGGTGACAGTGGCAAAAGGCGAGTCTCCAGTGCCTTTAAATACTAGTAACTGGAACTAGTGACTAGGGGAAGGAAAACCTAAACAGAAAACCACCGGTCCTCCGGGTCCAGGGGGGCTGGGCATGGGGCTAGCAACTCCATCCCATAACCAGAAGTCTCTGTTGAGACTGTAGCTCTACTGGTTTATACTTATAACAATGGAAGGGTAAAGTAGCAGTAGGGACTTGAAACTTTACAACAGCAATAGATAGAAAAAAAAAGATCCTTGATTAAGTCATTTTTTATGGCAATGTTACAATAAGACTACAACTGTAGGAGTACATGTAGCTTTTAATAATTTTTTTAAAAAGAATTTTCAATTTCAGTTACCATGGCAACATCATTTTTCAAAATAAATTAAAAAACAATAAAGACAATAATGTTTCTTAGTAAAGTCTATCTGCATGCCACATTATATCATAATCAAACTAAAACTGTATTTGTAATAGCATTTTCAGCTCAGCTGAGCCTAAGGCTCAAGTGCGCTTTTCTGATCAAAATTTGTCCGTTGTCTGTCGTCGTCGTTATTGTAAACTTTTCATATTTTCATCTTTTTCTCAAGAACCACTTAACCAATTTCAACCAAACTTCCCACAAAGTATCCTCGGGTAAAGGGAATTCTAGTTTGTTCAAATGAAGGGGTACACCCTCTCCTAAGGGGAGATAATTATGAATAAGTGAAAAATTAATGGCATTTTTAAAAAATCTTCTTCTCTAGAACCACTGGGCCAGGAAAGACGAAACTTATGTGGAATCATCCTCAGGTAGTGCAGATTTAAGTTTATCAAATCATGACCCCCGGAGGTAGGGTGGGACCACAATGGCCGATCGAAGTTTATTATAGAAATACATAGGGAAAATCTTTAAAAATCTTCTTCTCAAAAACCATTAGGACAGGAAATATGAAACTCATGTGGAAGCATCCTCAGGTAGTGTAAATTTAAGTTTAATCAAATCACGACCCCCCCCCCCTCTTGGTAGGGTGGGGCCACAAATAGGGGGGGTGTCAAAGTTTAACATAGGAATACACAGTGAAAATATTTTAAAAATCTTCTTCTCACGAACCACTTGGCCAGGAAAGATGAAACTCATTTGGAAGCATCCTCTGGTAGTGTAAATTCAAGCTGATTAAATCATGGACCCCCAGGGGTAGAATGGGGTCATGATGGGGGGTCAAAGTTTAACACAAGAAATACATAGGGAAAATCTTTAAAATCTTCTCCAGAACAGCAAAGCCAAGCTTGGTCATAGTTTTATGGAAGCATCCTAATGTGGTTTCTTCAAATTATGATCCAACTTGAACCCACTTTAATATCTAAATTTTTCAATACTGAGCTGATACTTGCTTTTGGTTTGACATAGTCAGAGCTCAGGTGAGGGATGTGGCCCCTGGACCTCTTGTTAAATTATTTTACAGCAATTTCTATTTTTAGTTACCACATCAACACCATTCATTGAAATCTAACATTGATGGATAGAATAATGTATTATAGTATAGTCCACTTGTGTCCTTAGTAGAGGAGTAGCATTATGAAAGTATTTCACAGAAATTTATATTTTAAGTAACCATGGCAACACCGTTCATCGAAATCAAAAAACGATGCACAGAATTATGTATCTTAGTGTAGTCTACTTGTCTGCCAAGGTATATTGAAATCGGACCAAAACTGTAGGACATGCATGCATTTTGAAAGCATTTCAGAGAAATTTCTACATGTATTTTTAGTAACCACGGTTACATTGTTCATCGAAATCAAAAACCAATGCACAGAGTTATTTAACTAAGTGTAGTGTGCCAAGTTATTTTGAAATTGGACCGAAACTGTAGGATGAGTACCATTTTGAACGCATCAGGGGCGTAGTATCCGGGGATTTTTCTCTGCCTGGCCCCCCCACTTTCAAAAACGATGCTACGCCACTGCGCATTTCATAGAAATTTCCTTTTTTAGTAACCTTGGCAACATCGTTCATTGAAATCAAAAAACCGATGAATGATATTGCGTATCTAAGTGTAGTTTACTTGTGTGCCAAGCTTTATTGAAATCGGACAAAAACTGTAGGAGAAATAGCATTTTGAAAGAATTTCACAGAAATTTCTATTTTTAGTAACCATTTCACAGAAATTTCTATTTTTAGTAACCACGACAACACCACACCGTTCATCGAAATCAAAAACCAATGAATAGAATTATATATCCTAGTGTAGTCTACTTGTTTGCCATGTAATATTGAAATCAGACCAAAACTGAAGGAGGAGTAGCATTTTGAAAGCATTTCACATAAATTTCTATTTTTAGTAACCACGGCAACACCGTTCATTGAAATTAAAAACCGATGCACAGAATTATGTATCTTAGTATAGTCTACTTGTGTGTCAAGTTATATTGAAATCAGACCAAAACTGTTGGAGGAGTAGCATTTTGAAAAATTGTTTACAGACAGACAGACAGACGGACGGGCGCATTACTTTCACATAAGCTCTTCTGGTCTCTGACTAGTAGAGCTAAATAAGCTTATGCTTCAGAAACCGCAACATTACCACAAGTTCGAGATCTAGATCTTGAAGATGACTTTTAAGAAGAGCACATGACGTGTTAAGGTGCAAGCCATCATACAGGAAGCTAGTTCACTGACAAAATCTTCTGTCGATTAAGGCAGAAACTAAGATAGGGACCTGGGACATCAGACCACTATACGAGGTAGGAAAATCCAAATAGCTAAGGAGATGAAAAGATATAACATCAAGGTACTTGGATTATGTGAAGTAAGGTGGAATGGAAGAGGACTAGTCTGTTCATCATCAGTAGAGACCATAATTAACTCAGGACATGAGGAACAGGACCTTGCACACACTCAAGGAGTTGCCTTAATGATGTCACCAGAAGCAACAAAAGCAATAATGGCGTTGGAACCATCAAGACTTCAAGACTCATTTCAGGCCAGGTTCAATTCCAAGGGACCGATCACGGTAGCCTAGTGGTAGAGCGTTCGCTTCTTGATCGGGAGGCCCGGGTTCGATTCTCGATCGCGGCGCCGCATCATACCTAAGACGTAAACATAGGTAGTGACTGTTCCTTCGACAAGCGCTCGGCACTAGAAGTGAAAGTCACGGGTCTTTCGGATATGACCTTAAAAACGTAGGTCCCGTGTCACGGTAGGCGTTTGCACGATAAAGAACCCTCACTGCTCAATGGCCCTGAGTGCCGAGTATAGGTCTAAATTTGAAGCCCTTCACCGGCATCGGTGACGTCTTCATATGAGTGAAAAAATTCTCAAAAGGGACGTTAAACAATATACAATCAATCAATTCCAAGGGAAGGAAGGTAACCATCATTCAATGCTATGCACCAACAAATGCAGCAGAGGAGCAGGAGAAAAAAGAATTTTATTCTGCACTACAGTCATTGTTAGACCGTGCACCTCGCAGAGATATGAAAATTGTGATAGGAGATTTGAAAGCAAAGATTGAAGATAACTTCATGAACAAAGAACTCATCATGGGAAAACATTGCATCGGTAACTCAAATGAAAATGGAGAACTTTTTTTACAGATCTAAGCACATTCAACGATCTAGTTATAGGAGGTGCCATCTTTCCTCACAAGGAAATGCACACAAGACAACATGGATTTCCCCCGATGGAAAGAAAGAAAATCAAATAGATCATACCATGCGTAAGTGAAGAAGTATGCTAGATGTCAGAACAAAATAAGGAGCAGGTGCAGCCTCAGATCACCAGTTTGTTGGATCTACGCTGAGGATGAAACTAAGAGCATTCAAAGACAGATCTAAAACACCGCACTACAAGTTCAACACAGTTTCTTAAAAACGAAGAGAAGCGAGATGAGTTCAATATTGCAATAAGCAACAAGTTTGAAGCACTAGAGGGCCTGGCAGATACAACCATAAAAGATCATTGGGCAAAGCTCCAAGACACTTGGAAAAGTGCATCCTGTGAAATCCTAGGAAAGAAAACGAGGGGGCATAAAGAGTGGATGACAGCAAGATCATGGGGCAAAGTAGAAGAAAGGAAAGCTCTGAAGCAAAAAATACACCAATGTAAGAATACTTAACAAATGGAGAAACTGAGAACAGAATGCAAAGAAACGAACAAGTCAAAAAGAGTGCTAGGAAGGGCACAAGACAGTCCGTTCATGACATGACTGATGAGGAAGAGAGAGCAGTCAAACAGAACAACATGAAAAAGCTCTATGAAATATTCAGAACACTCTCGGGAAAAAAATGTTAACACCAACAGCTCAGTGAGGGACAAACAAGGAAAAATTATTACTAGCGATGTAGGACAAAGAACTAGATGAGTGGAGCACTTTAAAGAAGTTCTAAATCGCCCACCACCACCACCAAGTCTTGCAAATAAACCACCAAAGAAACAAGAACTTCACATCAATGCAGGACCACCATTTAGAATAGAAATCTCAAAGGCTATAGACAAAAATGTGAAAAGGCAGCTGGTCCAGATGGTATCCCTCCTTAGGCATTCAAAGCTACTCCAACGAAGTCAGCAGAGGCGTAACAACCACTTCTGCAAAAGATATGGGAAAAGGAAAAAGTACCAGATGCATGGAAAACAGGATACCTGGTTAAACTACGTAAGAAATGGGACCTGTTGCAGGTGGAAATTGGAGAGGCGTCATGCTTTTGTCCATTGCCAGTTAGAGCCTTCCAAGAATAATGTTGGAAAGAATGAAAGGAGCATTGGACAAGAAGCTAAGATCAGAGCAAGCAGGGTTCCGCCAGGACAGATCATGCACAGGTTATATTGCCACACAATATTACGCATTATCATTGAACAGGCCATTGAATGGCAGTCCCCTGTTAAATAAATCTTCGTGGACTTTTAGAAGGCCTTTGACAGTGTGGATAGGTCAACCTTCTGAACATTAATGAGGCATTATGGAATTCTATCAAAGCTCATAAGTGTCATCAGGAATCTGTATGATGATTCCACATATATCATCCATAAGGGGAAGATCACAGATCCTTTCAATGTGGAAACAGGAGTAAGGCAAGGCTGCATCCTGTCACCTACCATATTTTTAATAGTCATTGACTGGATCATGCAGGAAACAAGAAAGGGCGGTAAAATATGGAATTAACCCAGTGGACCTTCACAAAACAGCTGGAGGACCTGGATTTTGCAGATGACATTGACCTGCTCTCGCACAAGCTTCAAGATAACCAAAAGAAACTATCAAGATTGGCATCAGAAGCCCATAAGACGCCTTATAATACTAAGAAAACAGAGGTGATAAGAATAAACAACAAACTTGAGACATCAATTCAGTTAAATGGGGAGAACATCAAAGAAACTGACAAATTCACCTACCTTGGGAATATTGTAAACAAGAATGGTGGAGCAGATGACGTCAAAAGCCGAACTGATAAGGCAAGACATGCTTTCTACACCCTCAGACAAATTTAAAGCACTCACTATCAACATTAGATCAGGATTTTTAACACAAATGTTGAAGCAGTTTTCATATATGGTTCCGAGACCTGGAAAGTAACTACAACAGTAAACAGCAAACTAGTCTTTCATTAAAAAAAATGTCTCCGGCATATTCTTAACATCAGATAGCCTGGCACCATATCAAACAAACAACCTATGGGAGAGAACCAACCAATTCAAAATCTTATAGATACCCTTACAAAAAAATACTTAAGTTAACTGTAGTAAATCAAAGTGTTAAAGTTTTCGCCAAAGTTTTTCAAGTGTCAAATTTTTCGCCAAAGTTTTTCAAAGTGTCAAAGTTTTCGCCAAGGTTTTTCAAAGTTTCAAAGTTTTCGCCAAGGTTTTTCAAAGTTTTCGCCAAAGTTATTCAAAGTGTCAAAGTTGTCGCCAAAGTTATTCAAAGTGTCAAAGTTCTCGATAAACTTTTAAATTTGTTAAAGTTTTCGATAAAGTTTTTCAAGTTTTCGATAAAGTTTTTCAAAGTGTCAAAGTTTTCGATAAAGTTTTTCAAAGTATCAAAGTTTTCCATAAAGTTTTTCAAAGAGTCAAAGTTGTCGCCAAAGTTTTTCAAAGTGTCAAAGTTATCGCCAAAGTTTTTCAAGGTGTCAAATTTTTCGCCAAAGTTTTTCAAAGTGTCAAAGTTTTCGCCAAACTTTTTCAAGGTGTCAAAGTTTTCGATAAACTTTTAAATGTGTTAAAGTTTTCGATAAAGTTTTTCAAGTTTTCGATAAAGTTTTTCAAAGTGTCAAAGTTTTCGATAAAGTTTTTCAAAGTATCAAAGTTTTCCATAAAGTTTTTCAAAGAGTCAAAGTTGTCGCCAAAGTTTTTCAAAGTGTCAAAGTTATCGCCAAAGTTTTAAATGTGTTAAAGTTTTCGATAAACTTTTTCAAAGTATCAAAGTTTTCGATAAAGGTTTTCAAAGAGTCAAGGTTTTCGCAAAAGTTTTTCAAAGTGTCAAAGTTTTCGCCAATTGTTTTTCAAGGCAAACCTTGAGAAGGTTTGTAGAAATGGGAAAAAAAGCAAGGTTTACCTGGACCCAATTAAACCAGAAGTCTCTGTCGAGACTGTAGCTCTACTGGTTTGTACTTATCAAAAACCATTACACTATTCTATGTATCTTAGTGTAGTCTACTTGTGTGCCAACTTATTTTGAAATCAAACGAAAACTGTAGAAGGAGTAGCGTTTTAAAGGAATTTCACAGAAAATTATATTTTTAGTAACCATGGTAACACCGTTCATCGAAATTAAAAACCGATGTACTATTCTTTGTATCTTAGTGTAGTCTGTGTGCCGAGTAATATTGAAATCAGACCAAAACTGTAGAAGGAGTAGCGTTTTAAAGGAATTTCACAGAAAATTCTATTTTTAGTAACCATGGCAACACCGTTCATTGAAATCAAAAACCGATGCACTATTCTATGTATCTTAGTGTAGTCTACTTGTGTGCCAATTTATATTGAAATCAGACCAAAACTGTAGAAGGAGTAGCGTTTTAAAGGAATTTCACAGAAAATTCTATTTTTAGTAACCATGGCAACACCGTTCCTTGAAATCAAAAACCGATGCACTATTCTATGTATCTAAGTGTAGTCTACTTGTGTGCCAAGTTATATTGACATCAGACCAAAACTTTAGAAGGAGTAGCGTTTTTAAGGAATTTCACAGAAAATTCTATTTTTAGTACATGTATCCATGGCAACACCGTTCATCGAAATTAAAAACCGATGCACTATTTTATGAATCTTAGTGTAGTCTACTTGTGTGCCAAGTAATACTGAAATCTTACTAAAATTGTAGGAGGAGTAGCGTTTTGAAAAATTGTTTACAGACAGACAGACAGACGCCGGACGCATTACTATCGCATAAGCTCTTCTGGTCTCTGACCAGTAGAGCTAAAAACAGAGTCCGATGGCGCAGTGTGGTTGCGGCCATATGCTCCCCAAGGTGAAACAGGAATAAGTCCGTCATGTTGCCATGCGGGGTCATCAGCGGGGTCACAAACACATCTTGTTTATATGAGTAAAACATTGTTTGTTATTCACGTTATAAACATTTATAAGGGCTAGTGTCACCGTACACATGGCAATGGTAGATCATCAAATTTGATTCACCTGTGGTTCGTCTACAATTGCTCATCTTTTTACAGTTTTCTCCCTAGCGACGGAAGTAGGTGTCGCTGTTGTAGTTGCAATCCTGACACCCATATTGAAAAAATAAGTAGACTACATGTATATGAAGGTGATTTCGCTGATTTAACATTTATTAATGCCATCTTCGAGAAGTTGTGTGCCAGATTTTTTTTAATAGGACTGAACACCGATTTCAAAAGAACGAGGGGTTTACGAAAACAATGACTGATTGCGAAAAGCAGGGACCAAAAACCCAAAATGTTGTGGAAACCGAGTTCCACAAGTTTTGTATGTAGAAAACAAGAATTTGATTTTATTAAAGTGACTAGTTAAGGTATGTTTATAATATACACTGCCAGTTAAAAAAATATTTTGCTAATCTTCGTTTTTTGTAAATTATCAACATTTAAGTTACATAAAAGGAATTCGCAATTTTGTAAATAAAGTCACTGAGAATCGCTCGATTGACCAAGCCACGAGCTTGCGTTAACATATTTGCTATGCTTAGATCATGGCTTTGTCAAAAAATAGTAATGAAATAAATAATATTTGTACTCTTGAAATTTCTAGGATGGTGTGTGATCCAAACTTTCGGGTGACTTTATTATGCGCAATATGGCCAGAGTCCTGTCATGACTCAAGAATCTGTAGGACATCATCCCTCTACCAGCAGTTTAAAAACGTTTTCAAACTACGCATTAAAGATGAGGAAACCAAATACTATTTGAAATATTATATTAATTCATTAAAATTTTTAAATTAACTATTATTGTTGTGCCAACAGAGATTGACTATATAAGCTAGAACATTAATGACTAGTATACGCTCATTTTAGTACTTGATTTATTAACTTTGTTGCAAAAGACATACAAAACTCTTAATGATTTTAATATTTAGCCACCGTCATGTACATGTATGTTTTAGGTTTAATTCAGTTTATCAAAATTTATCGCTGCTAAGTTCGTTGCATCCTAAATATTTATGATGGGCTTTTACTCGGCGACCCTGGCTATCCTCTAACCATATACGTTTTGACCCCTTACATAACACCTTAATTAGACGCCTGCCTAGGAAATATTCAATGAAAGTTTAATTGTGCCACACCAGGGATCTTCTCGAACATACTTTCGGAATCAAAAAGAGGAATTAGATATTTACTGCACTTCATATTGGACTAAGAACATCTCCAGAGCAGGCAGTTGTTATAGCATCACTGCATCCCGTCTCTTGCACAGCATTGCAATAGAGAGCCAGGATACCCTTATCACTGGTAATTGTGTGGATTTAAACATCAGAGACTGCCAACTTGTTCATGGTCCCGCTAAACCAATTAGGAATTATAAAGTTAATAAAAAGGGTTTTTCTGAGCTGTTTAAAGATATTTCATCCTTATACGATCCAAAAATAATGTAACAGAGTCATTCTCTTCTGTATTTAAATAAAATATACCGAAAGAATATGTATCAATCTAATTAAAATTTTCATGTAATATGTTAACTTTAAATTATTTTATACATGTTTGTAACATAAAGTGTATATTTTAAAGAATGAAAAAGACATTTTAAAAGCATCCTCAATAGCATCTATTCGCCCAATATTGTTGATAATTAAATGGCGTCATTGGTTTTTTAATTATAGGCATTGTTGTTTTAATCTGATGTATATTGAATATATGAAATGTCAAAATAGAGAACACGCCAAATCGTCTTAAAGCAATAGTAAAGCTCAAAGTACCGTGTTTTTTGTTATCACAAACTCAAATTAATTGAATCACACTTTAAAAAAATAAATATTTAACCACTCATTTGTAAACCTTACTTGACCAATGTCCTTTATTTACTATCTAAAAACCGGACGTATAAACTAATTAAATCACCTCATTATGCGTCGGCGATATTTCCCGCTGCTGATGACGGAGATTGCCGATCTTTATGACAACACGGTAAATTATGGATACCGATGCAACAGAGGTAAGATTTATCATTATTTCAATTAAAATGTGACTGAAACATATGTAAATACACTAATTTATATATAATAGTTGCTACCTTTTCGATTTTATACCAAAAAATCAAAGAAGAAGTGCAAACACTGATCGTACTCTTCATCTTTCTGCTACGAGGCTCCCGAAGGGGAAAAAGTTGTAGTGTACAAAGTATTTGCTTGTAATGTTGTAATGCATCGGCGCACACTAAGGACTAGCATGATCTTTGTTTTTGTATGGTGAAATTACACTCTTGCAAGTGGCAGAGGGTGAAGAAATGTTTGTAGATTTAGTAAAAACAAAAATGACGGACAGTTGTCATATATCATGTATATTAGGCTTTCGTAATATTTTGTACATAAGATAACCTTTTTAGGTCTATGCCTTTACCAAATCATGGGCAAATGTATCTCTCAATAATTAGGCATAGAAATAACAAATATTTTAATACAATTATTTAGACTTCCGAAGAAGAGATGCACCAAAGTGCATCGCCTAACTATTATGCAAGACGGGGTCAGAGTGGCAGGAGAGTCCGAGGGATCAGAGGTAGAGGTAGTAGAAGGCGACCGACACGAGGCAGAGGTGGTCAGAGACAACGGAACAGAGCCGATAATGCCGCAACAGCAAGAGCGGAAAGAACAAATAATCTACAGGCAAGGAATATAAAGGATTTTTATGAATATACTGTGTACTAGCTAGTGTACATTATAATTAATTATAAGGAAAACTGTAGACCTGTCCACCTGCAAACCTTTACAAAAATATATGACCAAGATAAAAACAAAATTACAGTTCTGTTATTTCTTTGTTGAATAAAGATGTAAATTTTTTCTAGAGGATTTTTTTTTTCACAATATTTTCTTATGTAATATAAATCTAAGTCTGTGAACTATACTTAGTGCTAATCTTTTTATACAGGAACGCATAGATAATCTCCCTGAAGACGATCTGAGGGGAT
The DNA here is from genome assembly GCA_003671525.1 of Saccostrea glomerata. Lineage (NCBI taxonomy): Eukaryota > Metazoa > Mollusca > Bivalvia > Ostreida > Ostreidae > Saccostrea > Saccostrea glomerata. The sequence continues at coordinate 2,318,813 of PRKT01000031.1, forward strand.
TACTTCGCACACTTGTAGAAAGACATCCCTCTTTTGTCTTTGATGTACTCAATGCAGGAAGCAGGGCACAACAGGGTGGATTTCACCCACTTCCAGAGAATGGGTCTCCGGAATGGTGTGTTTGCTCCAATTGTCGAGACATGCCTACAGCAGATGAACGCTTATGCTGTGGTCAAGTACCAGGGAATTGTTTTTCAAGAATTAGAGTAAGTAAATACAGTTTTACAGCTTGTTAACAGTGTCTTGAAGCAACACTTTTTTATGCTTACAGATTACCAGTTCACAAATTGTTTACTTCACAAATTGTTTACTTATTCCAGGATTTTGATCTGGTTGTTCTGGACGAGTTAATACTACATGTAGCAAGAACATACAGGCAGGATGTCCTGGCCATGCCAAATGATGGGGACTGGTGCCGTGCAAATCGCCATGCTGCTTACAGGCAGTTTATTCTGTGGCAGCATGGGAAGTTGGGGGCTGGTAATCGCCGTATCATTCCCAGCTGCTGTGTGTGGAGGATCAGGGACAAGTTCCCTGATCCTTTTGGACAATATCGTGGTTTTGTGCATGGTAGATTAGCATAATTAAAAAATAACAACATTCCATATCACTTTTTTTATTATTTCAAGAAAAATAAAAAGAAACAAATTGTGTTTGTGAAACACTATGCAATAAATTTCAAAAAAGCTTTTTTTAATATAGGTCAAGGTCACAACGTCATTGACCTTGGTGCCATTTGATAGAACTTATCAGTGGAGTATACATACCAAATATGAAGTCCTTATCTTTCACGGTTCAAAAGTTATGGGAAAGGTTAAAGTTTGCAGACAAACAGACAGCCATGACAAAATCAATATATGCCCCAGATCAGTCTGGGCGCATAAAAAAAACAGGGTATTATGAGCAAGTTCATATTAAAAAACATAGGTAATCAAAGATTATGAAGCTCACCACGACGAATGTAATCAGTCTATATAATGCAAATCTCAAATCATATTTTTTTAACAGTTAGTATTTATTCTGACAACAATATTCAAGCAAGTTCGGTATAAATAGGTCTTAAAGTTCATTGGGATTTATCTGTTCCAAAAAATTTAACCTGGTCACTAGTTTGGAAAATGTAGGTCAGATCCAGCATCCGAACCAAGATTTGATTGTTCATCCTTAGATGCATCATCCATGCAAGTTTGGTCTAGGTTGATAGTTATTTGGGAATAACCTAGTCACTCATCTGGAAATAGTAGGTCAGATCCAGCATCCGATAGTTACTCAGAGATGGACCTGCTCCAAAAACTTGAACCTGGTCACTTATATGGAAAATGTAGGTCAGATCCAGCATTCGAAGCAAGTCTGGTTGTGTCCATCCCTAGATGCATCATCTATGAAAGTTTGGTCTGGGTAGAAGGTTAAAGAAGTTAATTGTCCCATATATAATCCAAAGTCTTGTCTGGGTCTTGAAATCTTGATTTCCTCTCTAGAACCAGTTGTTGGGTTGGAGGTGGTGGAATAGGAGCAAGAGTTCTTGAAATTCTCCTAGGGTCCTCTGGATCCAAAACGACATTCCCTGTCATCCCTTCATCATCATTCAGTCTGCTCTCTACAATTTTGTCTACCAAGGCTGGAATGTATGGAAAAGACTTTTCTATTTTGACTTCATGAACAGACCATATGCCGCTCTTCTTGTTGAAAGATCTTTGATACCTAGTAAAAAGGAGTACAAGATCTTTGATACCAAGTAAAGAGAAACTTGTACAAAATACGTACATTTGTATGCATCTTTTTTTCAATATATGAGGTTTGTTCCAAAATTTGTGTGAGCATATAGGTAACAACCATCAGTCATACAATTTTAATTTTTCATACAATTCTAACTCTAAAATCTAAATCATGGTTCCGCCTTTATCAGTAATATAACCAAAATTTCTATTGTGGCAAAATAATCTTTTGAAAGCAAATCACCAATACTTTTGTTTTAATAGCATATGCATTCATTGGTCTTGTTTGGAAGATTTGTTGGCATGTTTCATTTTATAAAACAAAAAATGATCAGTATTTAAATAATTTGGAATTCAGACCTCTGATATTCTTTAATCACACTTTGTAATTAGACCATTAATTACATTAATTATTTCCTTTGTTTTCATGGTTTCATGTAAAATTCATAAATTTATGAGATGGGGTTACAACAAAGCAATATTTGTCACAGGAATTATGGGACAAACCTCATATAAGCACTTAAATAAAATAAAATTTCTATATGTAGTCTTTTTTCATTTTGAGTGTATACCTTATACTTCCATCTTTGTTTATTTTTGTTTCCCTGTCTATGTGACTGTTGTGGTCCAGAGCAGCTAGATGGTTTCTTGAGCGGTAGGTAGGTGGATTGTATGAAATTCTCTTCGAAGCATACACCAAGATCAGATTTTGGAAGTTCTCTAGTTCAGCTGTGCTTCTGTACGGGAAACAACATATATTTAAAAGCATAAAACAATTGAAATTAATTTTTCTTCTGAAAAATCTGAGAAGTTCTTGAGACCAAAAAAATTTATTAAATTGTTCTACTGATGAAATCCATAAAATTTAAAAACCTGCAGTTCAAATAGTAGTGAACTTGATTTAATCTCCGTTTGTCCATGACAACATATCTCAATGCCTCGTGAGCTGGCGAGCCTTTCTTGAGCCATCCCTTGGTCCTCTCTTCTGTCAGTGGACCATGGTTGCAGCAATTTGAGGCATTCTCACTGTATGGAAGGATCCATTGGTGTTCATTACAAACATGGTGGAGAATTCCAAACCAAACTCCCTTAAATTAAAGTATTATGAAATCACTCCCTGATATGTACAACTTGATCAAGACAAGACACTTTAAAACAATTAATAAGCTAAATCAGAGATCTGGTGTCCTTCACTAAAAGAAAAAAGAGAGAGGATGAAAGAAATAAAAATAATTGCAGATGGACAATTTATATTTAAAAAAAATCAGTCCTGACTTTTCAGCTTTTGGCCTTAAAAGTTAGGTTTTAATATGGGTCTTTTTTGATTATTGAAATTCATTGTAAAAGGTTACACAGAACTTCAACTATGTATGCAATATATATAATTTCTGAACTTGTTGTCTGACCTTTTGACCTTATCATTAATAGGCCCTCTTTAGGCTATTAAAAGGAGTTGAGATATAAAAATTTATTGCATATAATTAATTTTTTTTTTAAGATTTTGCCTCGGAACAAAATGTTACAAAAAGATAGATAAAATTAAACTTACAACAAAGTCCTCATATGTATCACTGATGCTTGCAGTGTACCAGAAATGGTTCATTATGTCCTTTGCCCAAGCCAACAGATCCTTCTTGTCAGACTCATGTCCTATCTCAAAATATTATGCTCAATATCAGATGCGTCCATAGACAATTGTGCATTTATAAGATCTAAATTTTAATCAACAAAGTGACTGAAAATTGACAAATGGTTCACAATATTAACAAAATTAAACAATATGACCATGGGCCTCAACCGTCAAAGTAACTTTGACCTTGCTGTTCTTTATTAGATTTCTGCCTCGTAATATCTACTTTGGCCCCACCCTACTCCCGTGGGACATGATTTTAATAATTATAATCTACGCTACACAAGTAATTATCAGCTTTTCTGGCTTAGTGGTTCTTGAAAAGATTTTTTAATGACCCACCATAATGTTGCCTTTTCTTGATTATCTCTTCTTGTAAATGGGCATGGCCCTTCCTTCTAATAATTTAAACTTCCTTTTAACCAAGGATGCTTGTTACTAACTTAAGTTAAAATTGGCCCAGTTGTTCTTGAGAAGAAGTTGAAAATGTGAGAAGTTTACAGACTGACAGAGACAGATGAATGGTGGACAACATGTGATCAGAGAAGCGCACTTTAGCTTTCAGCTCAAGTGAACTAAGAAAAAAATAAAGAGAATTTTATCATACTCACTGCCATTATTTTCTTTCAAAGATTTTTTGTCCCGTGCCAGATGTCAAAGGAGTGTTTAATATTTGGATAATTATTTCCTACAAATACATTTGTATTTAAATATAAGCAATCATATCCTTATTATTAATATTTCATTTAGGCCTAAAGAAAAAATGTTTGTTTCCTGTAACCAGACCGACCCATTCAAATTACCCCCGGGTGGATTTTTTTTTTCTGACAAATGGCAAAACTTCATTTGATCAATCAGCTGATTCCATTTATTAAAAAAAAATTAGCTTGTAGCTTTACTTGAGACATAAAATATGTCAACCTAGTTTACATTTACCTTAGTTTTAAAGAGTAATCATTATTGTAACAACAATTCCCCCCTACAATTTTCTGAAATTCTCTTTCTGCCGCTTGGCAGGCATTTTGGATGCCATTTTAGGTGTCCACTGTAAATATGACACCTGGTATATTCAGTCCAGGGATGTTTGACCATTCATAAGCAAGAAAAAAACAAAAAACAAAAAAAAAAAATTTCCGACCTACCGACCCTGAATTTTTTGGGAATGTTACAGGAAACAAACATATTTTTTTTAGGCCTTATCAAAACCAAAAAAGCATGCTTACTCATCAAGGCAGCAATTTGTGTGTGAGCATCAGTGACAATTTCTGCTATGGATAGTCCACTGTCCAGTAAAAACTGCAAGCCCTTCATGAAACAGGCTTTCTCCAAATTTGTGCTCTTCAAATTGGTCATTCTTTTATCCATGGTTGTAATACATAACACTTTCTTTGAGGTATACTCCATAAAGGTGTAGGAACAGTACTGAGCTGAATGCCCAGGACTGTCCATTCGACCATCACCTGTTATTGAGAAGAAATACCATATGCATCTCTGGGCCTCACTTAAATAATCCCAAATGGATTTGAAATTTTCAACTTCATGTATTTCATATAATTCTAAAGGTAACAATAATTTTGATAACCAAAAAAATAAAATAAACAGATTATAAACACATGGTATAAATATATTATTCTTTGTGAATGATTTTATAGATTAAATAACTAAATTTTATATTTACCAAGTATAACCAAATCCTGGCCAAGGAAAGTATTGATTATGTCCCTCTGTCGTTCGAACCAGAAATTATCGATGGTTGGAAGAAGATAAGTTCTCTGTATCTTGTGGAAAGTTGTATTGCTAAATATTGGAAGACGTAAACATCTGAAGAGAAATTCTACTTTGCGAAAGTTATTTCCAGAAAGTATAATTGATGAAGCTAGCAAAAGGTCACCACTATGCATTCTCCTGTTAAGAATGGGCTGAGAACACCACCGTTTCAGGGGTAAGATTAAATAACAGTCAATTATTTTGGTGTACACTTGGATGCTAATGTAAATCCTTAGGATCTCCGTAATGGTGCAAGTGAAGGAGTTATTCACTCCTGCTCAGATTTCGAGTCAAATTATCAGTAAATTGCTCTTTTATTTTAAAATATTTCTAACCTGAACTCCAACAACATAGTAATGCATGACACAAAACAATCCAAAAATTTAAAGAACAATTTATATACAGTAAAACTAGGTTATAACAAAGTCAGTGGGACCTTTCAAATTACTTCGCTATATCTGTAATTCATTATATCCGTATAAGGAATTCGTTAAATTTAAAAAGCTGGGGATCCAAGATAGCTTCGCTATATCGGTGAACTCGCAATATCTGTGTTCGTAATAGACAAGTTTTGTGTATAGGTTATTTTTTGCGCATGTAAACATCACACCTTGAATTTATGGACCATGTATTGTTTACCAACCTTTATCAATTTTATTTTCAGACAGCCAAGTAGACTTCAGGGTTTTAGTGAGTGGATCTATAAAGGAATTCCCTTATTTCAAGCATATATATATCCACCAGACATTTTCTACCTCAACCAAGAAAGATTTCAGTCAATGATCACAAGTAAATTTCAATTTTACATTTCGTTGTTTATACATTGGTCCGGCAAATTTTTAGAGTGTCCTGTAATTTTTGTGATTTTTATACAGTCTATAGGACACTGTGTCCGACAGATTTTTTACCTCTTTTGCCAAGTCTGTAATTATTATAACACTGACACTTGCTTTATATTAAATTTCAAAAGCAAGTCTCAGTACATCACGTGAGAAATGTCAACTGTCATGGCTTCTGAAGCCATGAGGAGAGTGACTGGTATACATGCAGATTTATTTTACTTGGTTTTTGTGTTTAGCAGGCTGGTTGTTGAAAGTGAATAAATTTTTATTTTGTCTTATTAGAAATAAGTTGAACATGTTGAATGTTAAAACAATTTATTTTGCCTACTGTCTCTTGTATTTAAAAAATATATTTGCACCATTACGGAGATGTTATGGAATTCTAGCCGGGCTCTCCAGAAATATATCAGATTAAAATAATTGGAGAGGGCTATTATTATTGCATCTAAGGCTTCAGCTACAGTTTTTGAGAGTAAAATTTTAAAGAATAAATGGTTTCCTCCAATGTATTTCTTTATGTTGAAAATCTTATTGAAAACACTTTAAATGTTCAAAACTTACAGTCACTTGTGGTTATGAGTTATTTCATACCTATCACATGGCTCTGTTGACGAAACTTCTGAAATTTCCGATATCTGACAGTCTGCAGGAGTTGAAACACATGGTCCTGGTGTTGAGGTCAAGGTGTGCTTCTTGACTTTAGGGGTTACAAAGCCGTTCCCATTTTTGGCGTGAGATGTCTCTATCTGCTCATACCTATTATGATAAAAATATAAATATTATACTTATATTACAATATTCTTAGGATTAAAATCACTTTCATATTTTTTTTAACAACAATAAACATACATAATACTTTTATGAGCTTTAAAAACAAAAACCTACATATAAAACTTTTTTTTTTTAAACCCCCGTTGGAGGCCCCACGACACCGGTTGCCTTAAAAACTGTGGGAATAATGCACGTTTTTTTTTGTTTCAAATTTGCTAAATCGAAAAAATAACAGGTGCCATAATGACTACTAGACTTTGGTAAACAATTCTGAAATACATAATTTCCCTACAGTTTTTACATACCAAATAAAAATGTTGATCTAGGCCTACCTATCAAGCAAGATTTTGGCTACTTCAGCGTGCGTTTGAAGTTTCAGTGCAGTTTTTAAACTATTCCAGCGCTGGAATTCACTTCCGAGATATATTCTGGATTTGATTTCAGCATTTCTTTCGCTTTTCTTCCTCTTTCGTCCAGAGTCTGTTAAAATCCGTTTTCTACCTCGTTTACCGGCGAACGCCGCATCAGCCATATTTTCATCCCCAGCCGTATATGGTATGCGCACTGGACTGTACGAGTAGGGTCATGCGAAAGGTCACGGAATATTCAAATGACTTGCCGAATTTTTGTCCGGGAAGCCAAAAATGATAACGAGCTCGTTTTTATTGTTTTTTTTTTATTTTCCAACTTGTATCGACTTTTATATAGTCTTGAATATGTAGTATTAATTTGTTTTATATCTTAATTTATCATTTCGAGCAAAATAAAAAATATCAACAAAACAGCGAATACTATCCGTTTAAAAGGCCCAAAAACCTTAGTCACCTTTAGAAGCAAATCAAAACACCATACAGAACTCATACATGTATAAAATTAACAAAATTAAATTCCATTGATGAATATATTTCCATTTCTAATCTTTTTTTCTCTGTGAGAACTCCTTAAAAATTAGTGGAGTTTGTTTCTTGATATTTCTATCAGAATGTAAATTAGGCAAATCGATAGGGGGCTAAGGAGGCCAAATATGCATGAAAATCTCATGCAGCCATCTTTGTGTTTGATGTCAGTGGGTGTGGTCTATTAAAATTGGCGATTACATTACAATTATCAAAATGAATTGGAAATTGGAAACACGGATAATTTATGCATCAAGGGCTTGCCCATTATGCAAATTATCCCACATTTCCCAGTATTGTTGATGCTCTGGCATACTTATAATACTTGACTAGACAGTAATTCTTTGAATATATATGTTGCTCCAAGCGAACAAAATATGATGGTCAAGGATTCATGAACAAAATATTTTAATGCACTTCAGTCACAATCAGAAAGCAGCTCAATTGACTTGCCTGCTCTTGTCAGTGCTATTACACTCTGATTTGTCAATTTCACCATACAGACTAAACATTACAGTTGTAGCATACAACTCGATCATCACATTAAACAGTTCTTCATAATTTTACAATTTTACATTTTTATACATTACCTCAGACAGTTGAATTTCTTGTGCTCTTTTCACCTCTGTCATCTGCTCTATCTTGTGCTAAACATAAAAAGAACATTAATAAATTTACATCTTCATTCATTATATTATATAACATCTACCCCAGACAATTTCAGTTGTAAACAAAATTACTATTACCATTTATAATTTGAATTTATTTGTGTGACATTTCAGTCGATAGCTGAAATTCTGCCAACACATGCTTACGTAATACCCATTAAATTGTTGGTTTTTCCCACTAAAAAGAGAGGCCAATGATCCACAATACTCACCAATACTCACCTGAGTCTTTTTGCCAAGGCAAATGTTTTCCATTGGCAGACTTTTCCCCTTATGTGTTTTACACTTATTCCTAATACAAAATTATTATATACATTCATTGCATGATAGTTAGGGAAATATGAAGATTTATTCAGCCAAGAAAAATCATATTCCCCAAGGGCTTCGCCTAAAACTTCACAACATATAAATGTGAATGACCATTGAAGAGAAAATGAGGGTGGATTTTTTCGACAGGATTGGTCTCCACATTACTAACTTTTTATTCTATTTAAAAAATACGATAAAATGTGAATTGAGGCTACCTCTAAATGGATGTGCGCCAGCCTGAAAACCATAATTTTACCTCATATTCAATGATATTTGCCTCCTGCTCTTTGTTGTTTGTCTTTAAACGATCTAAATCACCTGTAAGACCATCTATCTGTAAAAATAAAATTCAATTATATTCAAAGATCTAAATCCACACACACACACAAATAAACAACTGTAAAAATTAATTTATTCCAATGTTTTGCTTTTTTACCATTCTGTTTACAATGTAAAAGTAAACTTGAAACATCTTTTTTTTTAGTCATTTTTTATTTCCAAGTTTAAGACCAGCGTTTTTTTTCCCTTATATAACTGGTACCGATAAACGGCACCATTCCCAATGCCAAAAAACGTTAATTTTTCCCAATTCTGTGACTAAAAATTCCCAATTCAACTGTGAAGCAAAAGATTACGACGACATCGTATTTCTTGTTAATTGAGATTTGATATTTTGAAAAGTATGAATCATTTTAGTTTGCATTTTTCAGGACTGATTTGTAAAAACTTTAGCTTCAATTATGTATAGTTTCGTTGATTTACGTCGACTAGTAGCAATTTTATCGGAGTAGTGACATTACTTTTGGATCAACCCTCGTAGCATCGCGAATGTGTGTGTGTGTTAGTGTGTTCGTTACACCTTGTGGGCAAGATTGACAGAAAACCTTTGCATTAACCAATCTCAGCGTTTACATACTTGTGTAAAAGGACGAAGTCTATTCACTTTCAAGTTCATTGTTGAAACATTTCTTCAGATATCGCGTTTTTACTGCCTAGAAACCCTAACATTTTAGGTACGAGTTGACAATAATCATTTCCGCTAGGGAACCAGTTAAAGTCTGCGGGAACCAGATTAAAAGATTTACTTGAACGTCGCAGTTTTATTACCAAATTCCAACAAGTGTCTGGGAATTTGGGGTGCACGTTATTCCCGAAAGCTGTAAATACAATCTACAAGTTCAGCTAACATCTCGATATGCAGATTGTTATTTTGCACTACGAAAAAAAATGCATATTGCCTGAAACCATTAGATATACTTAGGTAGGTAAATAATTAAAATCACCGAAACATACATATTGCATACGTGATATGTTTCTGCTAGGCATAAGGGAAACTGCCCAATTACGTATGCACATTATGCCCCCCCCCCTTTCCCACTAAAACGCTATGAAATTTGATTTTTGTTAAAAAGACATCTCCACCCCCGATATATTTTTTTTAAAAATAAATAGTGCTAAAAAACAATTTAATATATTATAAACTTTACTACCCCGAATTAGGTATCCATGTCAAGCCCCCCCCCCCCCTTAGCCAAGACGCCTTGCTCTTTGCATTTCGTAAAAAAAAAATTGGATCATCAACAACGTCCCACTTATAATTTTGTCAAAAGTGAGGGAGTTGATCCTAATGTTGCGGGTTTGCTTCCCTTTGTGGGACGTGTAGACCGTGTAAACGAAGGGCCCATGTCCCAATAGATGCTGGCACAAAAAGATCCCTCACCGTTCAATGGTCGTCAGTTCCTATTATAGGAAAGAATGTGCAGTCCTCCGCTGGCAAGCCTTCGTATGAGCAACAAATTCCTGAGAGGGACATTAAACAACATACATTGTACTATCAATATTTAACTTGTTTCACGTCCCTCGGGAGAATTTATCTCTTATGAGGTACTGCCATTACCACTGAAGTTTCTGTCGCGAGGGGATGCTCCGCTTGGCGGTGCCCTTGTTTATAGATGGTTTCAGCAAATTTTGGCATTAATCAGACTCGCATAGAAAAGAACTTATTTATTATAAGTAACTTGTTTATAGTGGATTTCAGAGAACTTTGACGGGTGATGGGTCAGCATATGATATTAAGACCGAAACATGGGAGGCTTGGTTGAAACGTTCAATGGTGTCTGATGTTATCCAGCAAGAGACCCACGGGCCTTAAACATGTAGATCACGTGAGTTTACAACAATTGACTTTACATTTAGTTCGTGTTTTAAACCAGAGGCTTTATGATATTCACAATTTTCAAAGAGACACTATTGCTCATCCTTACATGCACTACATGTATACACGTAGTATACTTTAAGTTTGATTTCTAATACCCGGAAGCATAGACGACCCGGAGGAAGAAAGAAAAATACATTTCCACTAATCAGTAATAATCATGAACTCCTGACCCTGGGGCCACGCTTCACAATTTTTTTTAAAAAGGGACCCTTGCTCAGTTTAAATGTTTCATTAATACAATATGGAGCAGATTTAAAAGCATTAATTAACTTTCAGTAACATATAATCATTAACCCCCCTACCACGTACCCCCGTCCAAGGAGCCTTGGAATTGAAATTCTCAATTCTGTAAGAAGGATCCTTGTTCATCATATCGAGTTATCGACAGCATAGAGATAAGAGCAGAAGAGAATATTTTCAAAGAATGCATGCAGTTTCATTATATAATCATCTGAGCCCACATCACCAGAACCCCTGAAACGGGCCATGAAATGCACTATTTTCAATGGGGGATCCTTTCTCACGATAACTATATACATAGGATATTGATTTAATGCACCACTGTATAATCATTAAAGGTCCACACTAACACCCCTGACCCTGAGGCCATAGAGGCATACTTTTTCATCAAAACTTTATACAAAGTTCATTTGTTCAAAACCCAGGAGTAGAGAAGATTTTCAAACAATTCATGTATTTTCACTGTATTTAATCATAGATCCCAACCCTTACAACAGAACCCCTGAACCAGGGGCCTTGAATTTAACAATTTTCGTAGAGTACTTAATGCTGACAGCAATCATGCAAAGTTTGTCCGCCTAATGTCAAGGAGAAAAGATTGATATATTGACTGTATTTTATATTATATATTGTTGAAGGTCTCTCTCTCTCGAATTTTTCACTCATATGGAGACGCCACCACTTAACGGCGGAGAGCCGCAAATTCGTCCTATACTCGTCACTCAAGGCCATTGAGCAGGGAGGGATGTTTTTCGTGCCAGCAAACACATGTACTGCGACACGGGATCTCGCTTTACACGGTCGCATGCGAGGGACCGGTCTCCACGGTCCCGCAGTGGGATTCGAACCCGCGACGTTAGGATCAATTTAACTTTTTTTTTTGCGACTCACAGCGGACGCTCTAACCACTGTGCCACACGGGCGACTAAAGGAGAAGACATTTTATACGATTTTGATGGTTTTAGCCCCACCCCTCAGGCCCCAAGGGGGAAGGGGTCATGAATTGAACAGTTTATTTTTTACCTCCCTCCATCCTTAAATACCAAAATTGATTGAATTGTTTTAATGTTCTCTGGAAGAATCTGAAAATGATTAAATAAATGTTAACACCTGACGCCGGACGAAAGCAGATAGTGTAGCAATAGGTCAATTGAGTAAACTTGGAAATTTCGGAAAAGGGGTAATAAAACGTTTTTAATTTAATATTTTTAATCACGAAGCGAACGCTCTACCATTAGGCTACCGTGAACGGTAACTTAAAAAAGAAATATTCCACCTAATATAGAAATGAAGGATAGAAATTTGTTTTCTATCATTACCGTACACCAGTTCAACTCAGGGTTGCACCGATTCACTAAAGAGTATTACTTTTACATTTTTTAATTGTTGAAGGATATTATTTTCAGCCAAGTTTTGTGGTAAACGCAGCATCTTCGTTAACAGACAAATTGGAATATTTGTCAGCAAGTATCGATGGATCTCCAATAACCATTTCAGCACATTACAACATTTATTACTTCTTGTCTATTGCCATCTTTATTTTGATAACGTATCTCAGAAAAGATGGATAGACTTCCGGAATCATCAAGGTTCGCAATTTTAGAATTGGCGCCTTGAGTGTATTTATGCCTGATCACTGAAGCAGTTGAAAACGACAATTTGGCATCCTCAATAAGTGACCGTTGTATTGATGATTCTATCGTGCAAGACGTCGGAGTTTTATCGCATTCGGACATCTCGTAAAAATGAGAAGATATGTGACAAAGTGCTCGCTAATTATTTGCCTGTTTTTCTGATCGAATCGATATACATTCCCAACCTGCCCGTATTGAAATGTGCTGAGGTGTGATTTTATTTCGTCTTAATGAAAGGGATTTAGACAGATATTAATAGCTATATAAAAGTTCATTACATATTATTTTTGTTTAATGTATAGTTGGTGATTATTAAGTAATTTCCAAAAGTTGGTTATTTTTAAAAGTATTGACTGTTTCGTCATTTGATTCTTGCTACATGTATTTTAGAAAAAAAACAAGAAATCTGTGAGCCAATGCCCCCGCTCTGATGTAAATAAGCACCATCATGTTAATATACACAAGTTCAATTACAGGCAGATGCACAGAGAAATATGAAGTTGACATCAGATTCATATCAAATTAATCCCAGTATATGGCATGCCTCAACAAAGAGTACTAAAGTTTCAAGCATCAGCTATGAGTGGTTGCTGAGAATACTGCGACGAAAATTTGTTATGTATGAAACGGACAGACGCACAGACAAACAGGAAGTTGACATGGGATTTCAGCAAAAATGCCTCAGACAAGATTGTGTTAATATTTCAAGCATCTACAATGAGTAATTGCTGAGAAAACTGCTACGAAAATTTGTTATGTATGAAACGGACAGACGCACAGACAAACAGTAAGTTGAGATCAGATTTGAGCAAAAATGTATCACACCATATGACATACCTCAGAGAAGATTGTTTAAAATTTCAAGCATCTACGATGAGTAGTTGCTGAAAAAACTGCGACGAAAATTTTTTATGTATGAAACGGACAGACGCACAGACAAACAGGAAGTTGACATGGGATTTCAGCAAAAATGCCTCAGAGAAGATTGTGTTAAAATTTCAAGCATCTACGATGAGTAGTTGCTGAGAAAACTGCGACAAAATTTGTTATGTATGAAACGGACAGAGGCACAGACAAACAGGAAGTTGACATCAGATTTGAGCAAAAATGTATCCCACTATAATACATGCCTCAGAGAAAATTGTGTGAAAATTTTAAGCATCTACGATGAATAGTTGCCTAGAAAACTGCGACGAAAATTTGTTTTGGACGGACGCACAGACAGCTAGACAGACAGACACACAAGGTTAAAACAGTATACCCCCTCTCCTTCGGAGCGGGGGTATAAATGGGCAAAATAATCTAAAAACAGGCACTTCATTAATAATGTCTAATATTTTTTTTTCTTCGCAGATCAAGGAAGTGATAATACTTGTGCATCATAGAAATCGAGCTGCATTTCCAAGCACGGTTTAATTTTAAGAGTTAGGTGTTACTTTTAAGGTTTGAAAAAAGCAGGCGTTAAGCGTTGCACTGCCATAAAATACATTATCAGAAGCCTATTAAACGCCGAAAAATGATAGCCCTGTCTATCCGTCTGTTTGTCCGCATAACCTTGCCCATAACTCCTGAATGGGTGGGACCGTGGCCATCATTTTTCATATTATATGATGTATTCGTATTCCTGATGACATGATTTTCTTCGGATACCACCAAATTTGACCTCTTGGTCTTGAACTTTGCCGCACTTTTATTAAAAAAAAAACTATTAAAAAAACAACATTTGAACAGTTGTATTAGAGCTTTCATACTTCACATGTATATTCATTATGACAAGACCTTTCAATTGATATAAATGTTTTTCACCCTAGGAGTTTGACCCATTTTATGAAAAATTTAACCTTGGCCATAAATTTTGAACAATAAGTACTTTTATCAGGCTTTTATATTTCACGGGTGAACAACTTTGACATTGACTTTGGAGTAAGACTTGCATTACAAAAGAACTTTCAACCTTAACTAAAATCTGCAGTACGGGGGCATCAGTGTTTCACAAACGTATCTTGTTGTGTAAAAAAAAAACTGTGGATTAAAACGTTATACTATATCTGTATATAAATTAAATACCTACTTTTCAATTTATCAAATTTAATGGTCTCACTTAAATGTTTTTATTTCAGTACATTTGATTATCATTTAACTTGCAGTGTACAGGTTTCTTAGAAATTTTGGTTAAGGTGCCTCATAAGTAAAAACTAGTGAAATCTACAATCACACACACAAAACATCACAGATCAACACAAATAAGACACCGCGCCATCTGCCACGTCGTTTTCATATATGAATGCTTGACTAAAAATAGACGATAAGGGCTATAACTAACAATTATACTGTACGACAGACGAGACTATTTCCATGTCGATTTTCCTTATTTATGTAGTAATATCCCATTATCACCAGCATATTGTATTAACATCTCCAAACTTATTACTGAAGAGTACGCTCGGAGTACGATAAGATTTTAAACTACGGCAGGCTACCAACAAATATAGGTTGTACCATGGATTTCAAAAACCTCGTTAAAAATCAGCAATAATGGAATAATGATATTGTTATTAGCAAATTTACTGTATCATCGAGTCGTATTTTGACCGACTTGTTTCATATCAATAGTTTGGAATTCGTTGTTTTACTGAATTTGATACTTACGACTGGGTAAGTCTGGCTGACAGTGGATACTCAATCATTTTCTGTACCTACCTCTGGAATATCGAGAGGTAATTTGTATTTTTAGAAAAAAGTTTTTGAGGTTGATCAATGTCTGTTCGTTATATTTAGCTGTTTCATTTTTTTGTAATCATTGATTTTTACAAATTTGAACTAGATGCTGTCATGAGACAGTAATACCCGCACTAAGGTGTTTGCCTCTAAAACACGCTCCTACATATTGGGCGGCTTTCCAAGGAAAAAGTCAAAATAATTCTATAATTTACATGTATTCATCAAATTGAGTATGAAATTCTCAGACCCTGTGACCTGAAACTCAGACCCTCTTATATTTATTTTACATGCTTAATTCATTATATACCAGTTTGAATTCTATTAATGATGTAAATTAAATTTTGATAAATGTTTTGCTCATAATAGGACCTTTTTAAATTTACTAATCCCCCCCTCGACACCACAATTACACAGCACATACTTTTTGGAATAGGCTAGATGGAAAAGATTTGTTGAAACATCGTTTGTTATGAATTACTTTAAAATTTGTTCTTGTACTATTCATGTTAACATGTAAATTTCTACATCACATCACGTTGCGTCACCCATTATCATATTTTTAGATTAAACACCATTTGGCACACCTCGGCCGGCCCGATTCCCACTTCATCTGATAAGGTGACGGAATCGACGAAGGTTTGCCGAATGGAATAGCATTATTGCCGCAGTCTGGTGTGCATTGGATCAATTCATTTTGTGTTATAATTGGATTATATTTCATGAAGTTTACAAGGCCTATGGCAGTCGGTAAGTACAAGTTTAAGTATAGTGGGGGGTAAAATAATCCCAAACGATTAGGTTAAATTCAAAAAGGGTCAAAGATCATCGCATGCCACACTAGAAGAATTTCATATTGTGAAGTTATCTCCCGTTGTCGATGTGACATTCAGTTGCTGCCAATACTGGTGCGGATCCAGAATTTTTTTTCGGGAGTAGGGAGGGGGGTTCACATCTCAGTCAAAAAATTCCAGCCCAGAATTTCCTGACAAGCAGGAGAAAAAAAACTGAAAACAAATAAACAAAATAAAAACAATGATAGTGGGGTCAATGTTTTCTATGTTAGGGGGAGCCAGATGTCCAAAGTCATTTTTTATTTGCTTCAGTATATAGTCTTGTTTAAATAACAAAGCAAATTCCAGGGGGGGGGGGGGGGTTCCAATCTCCCTACCCACTCCCTGTCCCTGAAATAACAATCTATTTTGTGATTCCAATTAAATAGTATATTTTTTTCCATTTGAATAATTATACATATTTTCTTTTTTGTGTTTATATTATGTCTGTCTATTTGTCTGCAGAAATTATAACCTTGTCCATAAGTTTTAAATGGGATAGGCTATACAAATGGCTTCCACATTTTAAAGGTTTATTTCTTGTGACAATTAAGACCTTTTATTTGGGTACCATTAATTTTTACCTCTGATTGCTTGACCTAGGATACACATTTTTACAAGAAAAATACCAAACTTTAAACTTGGCCTAAATTTTTATCAGTAGGTGCTAGGGCTTTCATGCTTAACATGTGTATTCATTGTGAACTGTCAACAGGTATAAATATGTTTGACCTTGACCCTAGAGTTTGAACCACTTAAAAAAAATTAACCTTGGCAATTAACTTTTGAACAGGAAGTACTAGGGATTACTTATTTCACATGTGCATTCCTTGTGACAAGACTTTCTTCTGATACCAACAATTTGAACCCTTTGACCTTGACCTTTGAGTTTGACATATATTTGAGAAACTTCAACCTTCGCCATAGGCTTCCATACAGGGACATCAGTGTTTCACAAACACATCTTGTCTTCATTATTATTTGGTGGTGTCTCCATATGAGGGAAAAATTCCCGAGAGAGATGTATTCACAACAAACAAACAAATTACTAAAGAAAATATAAAACATGAATATGTTGGTCATGCATATCTCTGCATGAAAAAAACAGCTTTTCAAATACTGCAACCATATTGTAACCCTTTCAAAACACTCATTTGAGCTTTTCTGGTTTCCTTATCATATAACGTCTGTCGTGACATGTCGTCCATCTGTTTGTCTGAAAACTTTTTACATTTTTAACTTCTCTAGAACCACTGGTCCAATTTTACCCATGCAATTCATATAGAAATATGTACATTTGTATGTCAGACTGTCCTTCTGTCTGAATAAAATTAACCTTGGTCATCACGGTCATATCTACTGAATGAGAAGAGACAAGGCATTCATATTAAACTTATGTACTAGTATTTACCTGTGAGAATGGCATGGTTTTTTTTTTTACATATGACCTAGAAGTTTGACCTACTTGCAAAAAAATTAAATTGTTATAAATTCATCATTTTGAAAGAGAAAAGTTAGGGCATTCATATTATAATGCATGTATATTATTACCTGTGATAAGATCTTTCCAAATGAATCATGACTTTTACTCTGTGACCTTGACCTTGAAGCCTAACCTACTTTTCAAAAATGTTGCATTTGCTTATAACTTTTGATTGAGATGAGATATGACTCTCACATTTGACATGTACATTAATTACTCATAAAAATTCAAGGTGTTTCCCAGCATGCGATGCTTTTTTACCCTTTAACGTTGATGTTTTACATAATTTTCAAAATATTTAACTCTCCTAAAAGATGATTAGGCTTCTGAGTAACATTAAGGAGGACTTCAGGAAAGACAGGACTTTTTGCACAAAAAACGTCATTTTTCCACCCCCATTTGACCCCCCGGGGAAAAATCAAAATTACGAAACCTTACTGCACATCTACATGACACCACCAACCATCTCCCAAAAGATGATTAGGCTACTGTGTAAAATGTAAGAGGAGTTCAGGGAAGACGGGGCTTTTTGCATAAAAAACGTCATTTTTCGACCCCCATTTGACCCCCCGGGGCAAAATCAAAATTCCGAAACCTTACTGCACATCTACATGACCCCACCAACCATCTCCCAAAAGATGATTAAGCTAATGTGTAAAATGTAGGAGGAGTTCAGGGAAGAAAAGTGTGACAGACGGACGGACGGACGGACATGAATAACAGCAATATACCCGAACTTTCTAAAGAAAGTTCGGGTATAAAAAATTTGGCCTTTGCCATTATTATAATGTTGGAGGCGGGCTATCATTAAGTGAACTTAGTGCTCTCACTACCTCTAGATATGAATTTACTTTAATTAAAAAAATGTTAATCGCAGGCTGTAAAAGCCGTTGATCCGTTTTCAACTGAAATGGTTTTCAAGGACTGTGAACCACTATTCCGAAAATCCTCGTTTAGATAATATAATATCTTTTTTCCGTTTATTTTAACCAAACATATTTTTGTCTCAATATATTAAACATTTCTAAAACCTTTCAATTGATAATCAGTGTTCTCTGATAAATACATCAAGTATAAAATACGTGGTTATGCGAAGCTACTACGTATATTTGACTTCTCTTCAGAAATGAGTTATTGCTCTTGTCGTGTCTTACAGTCTTGTTACATGTACATGTATCTCTAAGGCCAAATCTATACTTTTAGATTAACAAATTTTGCAAATAAACTCTGAAACGGCTGCACAAGTGTTCTTACTTAAGCCTGTAGGAATACACTATGTATAAGGTGATGTCCGTAAACTATATTCAGATTTCACTCGCATAGTAATTTTCGTCATTTAATTACAAGTCTACATTGATTTTCGAATAACAGCCTCGAAATAGCACTGAAGAGAAAAAAATGGTGGCGGATCTAAGTAACTGCCTTTTTTTTAAAACTGACAACAAGTAAGCGCTTTTTTATTTGATAAAACGTCAATTATGAATTACTCAATCAAAAGAATAATGTAATCAGTATCAACCATCTACTCTTTTATGACGCATATTAACTTTATATTAATAATTGTTGTCAAAATGCAACATACCTCACCGAGTATATCCCAACATGCTGGGTGTATGCTATGTTGTGCGCGGGGTGTATGCTTCCGAAGCGAGAGAAAGGGGGTCAATGTACGTTTTTTGTCCATTTTCTAAACTTACGGATATTTTTCGCCAGAAAGAATATGCCTACGGAAGAAAGCATTATATAAGGAGTATATGGATAACTATGAATCCACTGGAAACCTTCTAGTTTTATCAAACACCTCAACACAATTCCGAGGATCGGAGCAAGATTGACTCTTCACTGTGTTTATGATCGAATATCAGAGCAAAGCTTTGCTTTATCGTCACTTTTATATTATTGTTAAATACATGTTTACAATATAAACGTTTGTACAAATTGTCTGTAAATAAAATAGTTCGTATATAAAGATATTGATGAAAAATCAATGTTGTGTCCGGGGTGTATGCAACATGTTGTACGTGGGGTGTATACCCCTCTTTTTACTCAATAGTATCATTGTCTGAAATGTCATTAAAAAAATTCTTAACAACTGACGTTTGTGATAAAATTTCTATTTTTTTCTTAATTATTCATCAGTTTTGTAATTGCACAACTTCAGGTTCATGAATTCGATTTACTGGAAATAAAATTGATACACGTTCATCGTACTAGTAAATGTACAGGGTGCTTTGTTTAACTGTTTAATGTGATAACCAACAATTCATCCCTTCTTTCGATTTAAAGGCACCTTATTCAGATCCTTCCTTAATAAATGCTTCACACATGCATCATTTTGAACATTTAACATTTCCTCATAATTTCTGTTCAACTTTTTTTCAATATTTTTAAAATGAGTTTTAAAATATTTAGATTTTTGTTATGTCATCAACACCAGAAAAAATGTTCTCCTTCATGTAGTATGTATACGTTGTGTACTTTGGCCCCAGAAGCCCATATTTGGCAGTAAACTATTTGTTTTATATTGAGGCATTGTATTGTTCTGAGTACATATTGTCTAGAAATGGGCCCGAGGAGGATGTGTTTGTGTCTTAGGTCATTTTTTTTTGGGGGGGGGGGGTAACTTTACTACGTTTATACATATACAATGATAAAATAAAGGAGGGGTGAACATAAATTGATATTAATTACACGTCAACGTAAAATTGTAATTGTACCAAACAGTTTTTTTTTTTCAATTGTGCATGCCCTCAGAAAATTGTCGTCCCTTATTACAATTGTGCATTTTTATTGCCGGCTTTACATGTTTATTGTAATATGTAAAATACGAAATCTTATCAGATAAGGAAAAATGAGTCCAAATATTGCAAAAATTGAAAGGAAAATTAATAAATCATTCAGAAACGTAATATCACCCCCTTTTTGTTCCAGACACAGCTTTTCACTAAAGAAAATGTTCATCGAAAGTCAGGTTGCCCCCCTTTTTTTTGTTGCAGCATAGTCATACAATGGTTATGTTTTATGTTTAAGTAGAAAAAAAAAAGAGTTTTGGTACTGAAAAAAGACGGGACCTACAACCCCATCTGATATAGGAGTTTTGAGTTCGATAAGCCCCCCCTTTTTTTTTTTACAGCTAGTCAACTTCTGTCAAGGTTTTTTTTTTTTTCGGGTATCCCCCCTTCAAAAAAGATTCTACATCACTGTCATAAATACTTAAAAATACATTTATTGATAACATAAATGTTGCAGAAACAAAAAAAAAAGATTTATTCATAATATACATGTACACCATTCGTGTAGTGTTTTTATTATTTTTAACAGACCAGATATTTAGATTAAAAACGAGCAGAAGAAAGGACGAAGAAAGGGCAAAGTGTCTTCAATGCAGTGATTGGGGAGGGGGAAGGGCCCCCTTTGGAGAGATTTTTTAGACCATTGCGCCATCTACAATGTAGATTACAATCGCTCCTTGCACATCTAGCGCCTTTTATGCTTGAATATGATAGTTTGTTTTTAATTTTTATTTTAATTTAGTTAATTTGTTTTTTACTTCAGTACGTTTATGGAAATTACTTTTTGGTTCGGCATTAGTATTAAGGTCTTTTATCAACACTATTTGTCGCTTTTAAACCTGCGTGAATAAAATTTTCATTGATACTTCGCACAACAATCCTAAGAAAAATATGGGGTATACACCCCACGTACAACATGTTGCACACACCCCGGACACAACATTGATTTTTCATCAATATCTTTATATACGAACTATTTTATTTACAGACAATTTGTACAAACGTTTATATTGTAAACATGTATTTAACAATAATATAAAAGTGACGATAAAGCAAAGCTTTGCTCTGATATTCGATCATAAACACAGTGTAGCGCCAATCTTGCTCCGATCCGCGGAATTGTGTTGAGGTGTTTGATGAAACTAGAAGGTGTCCAGTGGATTCATAGGTATTCATATACTCCTTAGATAATGCTTTCTTCCGTAGGCATATTCTTTCTGGCGAAAAATATCCGTAAGTTTAGAAAATGGACAAAGAACGTACATTGACCCCCTTTCTCTCGCTTCGGAAGCATACACCCCGCGCACAACATAGCATACACCCAGCATGTTGGGATATACACGGTGTACCTCGTTCTCTGTGATTTCCCCTGGACATGCCTGTCTATATATAGACCTACTGTTTACGCACTTCCTTCATCAATATTCATGAAAAGACTGAATTTTTAATTGCCAGATATTGCTTAATTGTTTTGTTATTACAAGGACATCTATAGTAAAATTTTGTGGAAAGTATTATTTTTTCACTACACGTCATGTGTTTAAAATCATTAATTATTTTGTTTTACACAAATTTCAGCGTTCATATAGCGTGTATAACTTTAAACTATGCTGGTTGACAAGTGATTTTCATCGTGAAAAGTACAGAATTTGATTACAAAGTTAACACTATATCGCTGTTACAATGAAGCGCATTGAAGTGGTAAAATTTTCCGTTTGGATGAAACGTTCTGAGTCATGTTTTGAACGTCAATTTTAACATAATGACACGCCCACATTTTTAGAAACGAGAAAGAATTTCTTCGCGATAAGCAATATGAGTTACACTGAAATAGAGCTTTAAAAAAAAATTAGAAGAGAGTTAGAGACTCTCCGCTTCTGTAAAACACAATTTGCAACGAAATTGTACATATTTTTGAATTTATAATGTCTTTTTGAAGTTACCACAACGCGTGTTTCGGTCGAGCACGTGTTTACTAGGTGTTTATTTAGACCGTCAATTTGATTGGCTATTATATTTATGGAAGACCTGTTCTACAGGTATTCGATTAAGCACGTTGACTGTTTTATTCATTTCTAAAGAAATGGGCGTGTCATAAGATGGCAATAAACGTTCTAAATATAGCTCAAAACGTTCCATACGAACGGAATATTTTACCACTTCAATGTGCTTCATTGTAGTAATTTGGCAAAGGGACCTCTTCAATATAATAACGACCAACGTTCTTAATCACAGAGTTGCAAAGTAAACATGTCCTATTATTATTTTTTTTATTGTTCCAACTATCTGATTAGCTCAAACTGGATCACATGATCAAGTGTAAAAAGTGTTACAGACTTGATGTTTCTATTTTAAAAATTTATAAACCTGTTGTTTCTAAAATTGGAAACGTTCTTCTGTGAAGCAACAATAGTGCTGACGTTGGATGTTTCTAAAAACAGATACTGCAGCTGGTTTTCATTGCTGTGATGTCATAATGCAATGACATAACAATACCTTGTACGAGAAGGTACTGGGGCCCGTTTTACAAAAGGTCGTAAGTCGTAGACTTGGTCATACTTACGACATACGACCGTGTTACAAAAATTTGAGACTTGCGACGAAAATCAGTCACCCGGAGGCTGTCGCAAGTCGTAAGTTTCGTCTCAAAGGTGTTCTGTAAGTCGTTGCTACTATGGTTATTAAAAATATTCATCATGGCTGCTTTTCTTATTGTTGACACTTTTAACAAGATGCACAAAAAAGGGGTTTGAGAGTGTTTCGAGACAGAAACAACCCAATGGACTATCTGTCAGACGCCGAAATTATTGAGAGTTATCGGTTGCCTAGGCAATACCTCTTCGAGGTTACACTACATAAATGTACGTCACTATCTGATTATTTCGTCATCATTTTCTGTGAATGCCACACAGGCACGGATCAAAAAATTTATAAGTGGCAGGTGCGTGTCAAATAAATTTGGGAATTACACTCCGAAGATTAGGCAACAGACTTTTCCTAATGCTTATAATTACAACTTGTATTTGTGTTAATAAATTTCAATATACAACACCATAGGCGTTGGAACCGGGGGGGGGGGGGGGGTTGTTA
>PRKT01000031.1:2348078-2366925 GCA_003671525.1 Saccostrea glomerata
AGGAGAACTCAAACTTTACAAAGCAACAGATGAAGCATCAAAACACTATTTAAGCAAATTCCTAGCTCGACGTAAAGTGATGCTTTTCAGAAATTTAAGCGATTCTTTAGTGAATGGCTTATGTGGCACTGTCGTTCAACTCATGTCTGTCTAAGTTGATGTGAAATGTTTGTTAAAAAAAGAAACAGTTGTGATTGTTAAGCCAGTGGTTTTGGATCACCTGAGCCAAAAGCTCAAGTGAACTTTTCTGATCACATTTTGTCCGTCGTCCGTCCGTCTGTTTGTCTTTCCGTCCGTCCGTAAGCTTTTCACATTTTCGACTTCTTCATAAGAACCACTGGACCAATTTTGACCAAACTTGGTACAAAGCATCCATGGGTGAAGGGAAATTAAAATTGTAAAATTGAAGGACCAAGTCTCCTAAAAAAGGGAGATTATCGAGAAAAGACAAAAATAAGTGGGGTAATTAAAAAATCTTCTCAAGAACCACTGGGCCAGAAAATCTAAATTGTTCAAATCATGATACCCCAGGGGGTAGGGCGAGGCCACAATGGGGAATCAAAGTTTTACATAGAAATGTATAGGAAATATCTTTGAAAATCTTCTTCTCAAGAACCACTGAGCCAGAAAAAGCTGAAATTTATGTGGAAGCATCTTTGGGGAGTGTAGATTCTAAATTGTTCAAATCATTACCCCCAGGGGTAGGGCTGGGCCACAATAGGGAATCAAAGTTTTTCATAGAAGTAGTAGTATAGCTGACATATGGGGGGGGGGGGGTAAACAATGAGGCCTATTGTTTGGGAGAACAATACCTAACCTTTTCGTGACCTGTAGTTGACCTCTTTCTTGACCTCATAGTGACCTTGGTAAACAAGAAGGTGTAATCCCTCTATTGAAAGTCGAGAGGAGGAAATAACAATGGGGTAAGGTGAACGATCTGCTCGTGACCTGGAGACATATTTCCTTGACCGTGACGACAATTAAGGAAAGAAGGTTGAGAGCGTAAAGATAACATGCGTATTTAGAAAAAAACGTACAATATTCTAATGATCTCTTTGTGATCTGGATGCATCTTAGTGTCAGTAGGGGGGAGACGGGTGAGAACAATAAGATAATGTATGTTGTTGAAAAAAGACACTTGAACTCTAACCACGGAATGTTTAATTGTGGGTTAGCGATATCGTTAAAGTGCTTTTGGCAAGACTTGGTGTAATCGTAATGAATGGAACAGGGTTTCTCCCTGATGTACGGTCTATTGTATGAGACGACAACGTAATGTACGATGAGAGGCCGAGAACAATAAAGAGCTGATGTACGTATTGTATGAGAGGACAACAGGGTGTTATTAAAGGTCTTAATCATTTGATGTCCACAAGAATAACATGGAAGAGCAGATCATTAAATCAGTAATGGGAGAATATATTTACGGAATGGGTATACCTTCATATAAGTCAAAAAGTGGTTTATTCATAAAGAATTGAACATAAAGAGCATCCCTCAGATGTGTAAGAATATCTACTGTCGCGTAAACGACAAACGAAGAGCGGATTAAAATTCTGAAGTACATGTAGGTTTAATGATGCCCTGATTCGGTTCATGGGACCAGGGTTACTGTCATAGTCTTCATTCAAGAGAAATCCCCTTACACTGTAAAGCTAGTGGTGAGAAAGTGGAGCCAGGACATGAATGAACCCTTAGTGATCTGGAGAAGACTTTTTCCTGCCCAAGAATATCTATCTCCTGCAATAAAACAGAGGCATGGGAAACGTTTTGTAACCAGGAAAGAATATCTCCCTGTCCTATGGTACGGGGAAGGTGTGAGGTAGTAATTTAGTCAAGGGAGTAAAATGTCCAGAGTTTACACAACGATAAATTTTTCATAAAGTTCTTTTTTTATAGACAGATGATACCAAAAAAATGCATGGTTTGATAAATATATAATTACAAAATGTATGTGTTTTGAGAAATAAATAGTCAAGTATTTTTATCAAATTTCTAAAATATTAGGAACTTGTTAACCTTCTTCCATACAACTTTTCATCCCAGAAAATACCATTTTTGTAAAAATTTGAATAAAAAAGTTAAAATATGTGCGGTCAAAAGTATCATTATAAACATAACTTAATTATCATGATTTGTAAAAAATGAGATGTTTTCCTTTAAACAAAGAATTCTAGAAAATTTCTTAATCTACCATGATTGGTACCAATTGCAGTCCTCGGTCGTTTGAAGACATAGGTTTGATGTGTCTACCTGAAGGTGAAAAAAGACATACTCTGCCTAACAGCAAAATGATTTTTGGTTGGAATTAATAAATACCTTAGTTCTGATGACTACCGAGATAGTGCAATTTCAATGCTTTATATTTATTCAATAACAGACAGTGGCCAACAATTTCAGTTTCTGACAACACTTGTATTTTATCTGGAGAGAAGGTTTTTTGAAGATTCATCAGGGCATCTCAATCTTCAAGAACCTGAATCTATTAAGAGCACTTCAATGTCAGCAGAATTATCAGCACCTGCAAGAGGGAAAATAAGGTACATCAGTGGACACGTTATAGCAAAACTGAAGCCCAACTTGTCATTGGAAAAAAGAAATTTATTTTTTGCGGAGAGAGACAGTTCTAAAAATATGAGTGTAGTAGAGGTACATATAGATGAATAATCATCATAATCTTCAAGACCCCCTCCTAAACCCAGGACAAGGCAATCATGGAAGAAACAAAAACAGATTCAAGAGAAAACACCAGAGACTAGAGAATTAGAAGATGACAGAAATGCTAGTTCTGATGAAGAGTCAGTTACAGAATCTATTCCGGTACCAATGATCCCTGAGTTTAACATCCCAGTAGATGTTAGTAAGCGCCCTAAAGAACAGAAAGTACAGAGCCCTAAGAGAGCAGAGAGTACATAGCTCTAAAGAGCAGACTACAGAGACCCATAGAACAGATGGACAAGATAGAACAGAGACAGGAAAGAAAAGAAGAAATACAGCATCATGATGCAGAGGAGAAAGTAACAGAACAACAGCCAGTACAGACAGATGTAGAACAACAGGAAATTGCTGAAGCTACAATGTAGTAGTCCCAGATCTGACGATAAAGAAGAACCTTTACCAGCTTTACCGAGGAGAAGTACTAGGGAGAGAAGAAAACCAAATAGTTTGAACCCCCAGGAATATGTCTCAGCTCAGCAACAGCAGCAACAAGAATGCATGAAGAAATGCGATTATCTGAATCGTTTGTCTAGGGCTGGCCCGGACTGTAAGTGAAAAACAGTTGTCAAGGGCTAGATCAGACTGTATATTTAGTGGAAATCAGTTGTTTAGGGCTGGGCCGGGCTGAATACTTTTGTTTATTTCGATCAACTACTGGAATAAAATTATAAATGTCAGCTATTATCAGATGTGTCTTCCTGAATCTGGGAGGATTCTACAAAAACAATGAAGGATTAGATCTGGCTGATTGACGGACTGATTCCCTTAGGAACCTACCTGTATCAACCACATACATTTAATTCTAACAAGAATTTCCAATCTTGTACTAGCTTATGCATAGAGTGGCTGTACACCGTATACTTGGGATGGATGATTGACTTTAAAAATTCAAAGCTAAATGATATAAATCCAAGGCAAGACCATTTCTGACATGTTCGTCTATATAAATACTATACATGTATCAGTTAAGGAAATTATCTGTTCTATAGGCAACGTGAGACCATCAGAGGGAAAGGTATCTTGTAAGCTGTGCCACAACATTTTCAAGAACCGGAGAACACTGAAAAACCGTATGACTGCAGCTTCACAGAGAATATATTGATGGTATGTGTTTGGTGTCCAACAGAGAAGGCTTTCGCCGTTTGGTGGATTTGAAGGAACACATTTTTTTCGATCACAGGTCAATGTTGGAACTCATGCCAAGGAACTTCCTTACTGAGAAAAATGAATATTGGCTGGCATACCACCCAAAATGATACTGCGAGGTCATAGCCCCAACCCCAGCGGACTCGGTGGAAGCGATCAAGGCCAGGATGGAGGTGCTTGCAGCCGTCCAGTCCCTGAAGAGACCTTCAAAAACAGCAAAGGAATGGGAAGAAGGTTGGAAGAGTCCTAACAGGGTTCAGTAACATAGTAAGAGGGAGTACAGCCCAAGCCGCCCGAGTGTCTTGGGGGATTTAGATATTGCAGAGATAAATATTGGTACAGGATCCAATACGGCATACCTTAAACTAGAATTGTGGGTGACATAACTATATGCTACAAAGCAGGGCTATCAGATGAAGTCTTGCGTGACAAGCGGTCAATGGACAATATCTTCTCAGGCGCATGGCGTTGATACCAGCTGCAAGCCAGATCAAATATCATTCAAGAAGGTTGACATTGACTCAGAGATACTAAAAATTGACACGAAGTAAACGATGGAAGGAAAATTTAGGCAGTAATGAAGGCGGAGTCAGGTTTTAGGAAAAGAAAGAAACCTAGATTGGCTGATACTTCAGAGAAGACTTCATTAACACCACTGGGAAGCCCTCAACATCAGGGATTATATTAGCGGAGAAAGAGATGGAGAGAGACGAGAGGAAGAGATGGAGAGAGAAGAAGCAAGGACTCGAGACGTTTTACAATTTATAAGATCAAAATAACACTGTCCGAGTCACCAAATGCTAATAATTGATACTTTTAAAATGTTATTTATTGCAGAATTGTCATTTAATTATGTTTAATTAGGTCACCTGAATCACTCAGGTGACCTATTGATATCCGTTTTCGTCCGTCGTCATGTGTTAACATTTAAACATTTTCACCTTCTTCTCTGAAACCACTGAACCAGTTTCAACCAAATTTGGTATACAGTATCTATTGTTGAAGTGGAACAAAAATTGTGAATTTTATGGTCCCCGCCCCCTGGGGTCAGAGGGGTGGGGCCAAAACCACTAAAATAAATGAAATCTTAAAAAATCTTCTTTACTACTTGACATTAAGCTGTCAAACTGTTGGCTTGAATGAAATGAGCATTGAGTGTTCTACCAAAATTGTGAAATTCATGGCCCCAGGCACAGAGGTTCTGGTGTTAGGGAGGGGTGTGTTGATTATATAGTGAAAATGCATTATATCGTTGAAAATCTTCTCATAGTTATGATAAGGAAGGATGCTTCTTCCCAATTTGTGTATTCATGGCCCCTGGGTCAGGGGTTCTGGTGTTAGGGGAGGGCTCTATTGGTTATATAGTGAAAATGCATTATATCTTTGAAAATCTTCTCTGCTCATTGGTATTAAATAAACTAACTTAGTACGAGATCAAAAATTACGAAGACTCTGCTTTAATTTACTCTTACAGGCGTCATATAGTTATTTAATTTCACAGAAATATGTATCTTAAAGATTCCAATAAATTTTGGCCAACATTTCTGTATTTTAAAAAAATTCTCCTTAAATTATCGCTTTGTTGGTATCGGTGATGGAGAGGTACGGAGCGCGATAAAAAAGTGAAACAAAAGCATGCGGAATCTAAAATTTAATTCATTAATTTTCTATAATTCGCGATAATTTTTGACAATTTTCTCAAATGTATCTTTATATCGTTCTATTACTATGTATGTAGATTTCTGTCGTGACATTTGAGGTACTTACAGATATATAGTGTTTTTTCTCCGATGCGATTCCTGTGAAAATGACGTCTCCTGAATTGATGGAGCACCAAACTTTTGTTAAATTATATGTAATGCTCGAGATATCGCCAACATAGATCCAAAATATGCATAACAAGAGGCCCACGGGCCTAATAGGTCAACTGAGTAACACGTAACAACTTTCCAACAACAAAATTAGGTTTGACTATTTTAAACCAAACGGCTTGAAATTTACAATTTTGAAAGAGGCACCATTGTTTATAATAACTATACACTTAGCATGCTTATTTTGGTTACTTAATACCCAAAGGCAGATCAAAATAACAGAGAGAAAATGCATTTCCACATTATAACCACCAGTTGTGCATACCAACCCAGAGGGACCACTGAGCCTGGGGCCACATATCTTAAAATTTTGGAAATTTCATGTCATCAGAAATAGTGATTAATATCAAAGAGCAGATCTCAAAGTATAAGTTTATTTTCAGACTTATATGTACCCCCCCCCCTTTGCAAGGGCCCTGAATTTAACCATTTTGGAAGAGGCACCCTTCTTCATTATAAATATATACCTAGATCATTGGGTTGGTATGGCTTTATACCAAGGAGCAAAGGATAAGATTTCCAAAGAATTAATATACCAAGGAGCAAAGGATAAGATTTCCAAAGAATTAATATGCGTTTTCACAATTTAATCATTACAGAGCCCCACCCTAACACCAGAAAACCTGACCCAGGGATCATGAAATTCACAAATTGGGAAGAAGCATCTTTCCTCATCATAACTATATACATAGTTCATTGGTTATATACCCAGGAGCATAGGAGAAGAATTTTAAAGAATTTTTGCAATTTTACTATAAAATCAACAGAGCCCCGCCCTGACACCAAGACCCTGGGGCCATGAAATTCACAATTTTGGAAGAGGCAGATTTATTCAATATAACCATGTTCTTGGTTAGTTTATTTCATACCCAGGAGAAGAGAAGAAGTTTTTTTTAATTAAATAAATGTATTTTCACTATATAAACAATTAAAAAGCCCCGTCCAAACACCAGTACCCCTAACCCATGGAATATGAAATTCACAATTCTAGAAGAGGCATTCTCGATCATCATAACTATGTACTTAGTTTGTTTGTTTAATACCAAGGAGCAGAGAAGACGATTTTCAAAGAATTAATGCATTTTCACAATATAACCAATAGAGCCCTCCCCTAACACCAGAACCCCTGACCAAGGGGCCATGAAATTCACAAATTGGGAAGAAGCATCCTTCCTTATCATAACTATGTACATAGTTCGTTGGTTAAATATCCACGCGCAGAGGGGAAGACTTTTAAACATTTAATGCATTTGCATTATATAATCAAAAGAGCCCCGCCCTAACACCAGAACCCCTGAACCTGGGACCATGAAATTCATAATTTTAGAAGAGGCATTCTCGGTCATCATAACTATGTGCTTGGTTACCTAATTTAATGCTCAGGAGCAGAGAACATTTTTTAAGAAATAATGCATTCTCCGATACAGTCTATTTAGCCCCGACATCGCACCCCTGACCCTGGGGCCATGAATTTCACAATTTTGGTAGAAGATTCAATGCTAATTACAATCATGTCAACAGTTTGACTGCTTGATGTCCAGGAGCATAGAAGATTTTCAAAGATTGCACCAAGTTTAGTGGTTTTGTTCCTATTCACCAATAGATGCTTTGTGTCAAAATTAGTTGAGCGGTTTCAGAGAAGAGGCCGAAAATGTTGAAATGTTATCGCACAGCGGACGACGACGGAGAACAACAGATAGCAATAGGTCAACTGAGGTGAACTAATAAAACGCAGTAAATGAAAGAAAAAGTGAGCAAGCTCACATACCCCACGCTCCCCCAAAACTGAAAGTGCTGAAAATCCCGGAAAAAATGAAAGAATCGGAATTTCCCGGTAATATACACATGTACAAATTGTGTCCTATATATCTGCAAAGTTTGATGAAATTCTGTGCAGCGGTTTATGAGGAGTTGCACTGACAAACTGTTTACCACTATATTCAAGATATGTCCAAAAATCTAGTTGTTAAGTGCCGAAATTCCCTAAAGAATAAGGGAATCGGAATTTCCTGGTAAAATGCACATCTATAAATTGTGTCCTAAATATCTCCAAAGTTTGATGAAAATCTGTGCAGTGGTTTATGAGGAGTTGCGCTGACAAACTATTCATCTCTATATAAAAGCTATGGCCAAAACCTCAGTTTTTAGTGAGGAAATTCCCGGAAAAAATAAAGTAATAGGAATTTCCTGGTAATATGCACATCTACATATTGTGTCCTAAATATCTGCAAAGTTTGACGAAATTCTATGCAGCGGTTTATTAGCAGTTGCGCTTACAAACTGTTCATCTCTATATTCAAGGTATGGCCAAATGCCTAAGTTAAAAGTGCAGAAAAAAATGGAATCGGAATTTCATGGTAATATGCACATCGACACATTGTGTCCTAAATACCTGCAAAGTTTGGTGAAATTGTTTGCAGCGGTTTATGAGGAGTTGCTCTGACAAAAAAAAGGACTGACTGACACTTTGACACTCTGACGGACGGGTCAAAAACATTATACCTCACGCAACTAGTTGCATGGGGTATAACTAGGGTATAAGCATCGTTCAAGCCACGGTCCGGAGTCCGCATACAGCTCGAGTGGGAGAGGATCGTACATTTTGGCTGTGGTTTGCGACGATTGGGTATAAGTTACATTTGTCTACAAATAGCAAAAGGGAATTTTAGACAGTTAAACCTCTGTAAAAAGGCTATAGGGAGGATTATCGACGAAACTTTATACAGACTGTTAAGAACGTGATTGAGAGTAACCAATGTCACACTATATCTAATTACTACCTGCAGTTTGTGGTTTTATAACAAAAAAGGAATATGCTTACCTATTTTATAGATTTTAAGTTTGACAAGAAATGGTGTATGAAAGTTAAATAGACAGAATAGGTTACTCAAACTGTACGAACAGGAACTCTTGGGAAATTGTTTTAAGAAAATGAAAGGTTATATTTTTATTAATACCCCCGCTCCGAAGGAAAGGGGGTATACTGTTTACCCTTGTGTGTCTGTCTGTATGTCCGTGTGTCTGCCGTTTCATATATAACAAATTTTCGTCGCAGTTTTCTCAGTATATACTAATTGTAGATGCTTGAAATTTAAAACAATCTTCTCTGAGTCATGCTTTACGGTGGGATACATTTTTGTTCAAATCCGATGTAAACTTCCTGTTTGTCTGTGCGTCTGTCCGTTTCATATATAACAAATTTTCGTCGCAGTTTTATCAGCAACTACTCATTGCAGATCTTGAAATTTTAACAAAATTTTCGCTCAGGCATGGCATATGGTGGGATTCATCTTGTTCAAATCCGATATCAACTTACTGTTTGTCTGTGCGTCTGTCCGTTTTATACACAACAAATTTTCGTCCCAGTTTTCTCAGCAACTACTCATTGCTGATGCTAAAATTTTTAACATAATCTTTGTTGAGGCATGCCATATGGTGGGATGCAATTTTGTTCAAATCCGATGTCAACTTCCTGTTTGTCTGTGCGTCTTTCATCGCAGATGCTTAAAATTTAACATAATCTTCCCTGAGGCATGCCATATGGTGGGATACATTTTTGTTCAAATCCAATGTCAACTTCCTGTTTGTCTGTGCGTCTGTCCGTTCCATATATAACAACTTTTCGTCGCGGTTTTCTCATTCACTACTCATAGCAGATGCTTGAAATTTTAACACAATCTTTTCTGAGGCATGCCATATGGTGGGGTACACTGTTGTTCAAATCTGTTGTCAACTTCCTGTTTGACTGTGTGTCTGTCCGTTTCATAATAACAAATCTTCATTGCAGTTTTCACAGCAATTACTCATCGCAGATGCTTGAAATTTTAAAACAATCTTCCCGAAGGCATGCCATCAATGGAATACATTTTTTGTTTAAATCTGATGTCAACTTCCTGTTTGTCTGTGCGTCTGTCCGTTTCATACATAAAAAATTTTCGTCGCAGTTTTCTCATTCACTACTCATTGCAGATGCTTAATTTTAGTACATTCTTTGTTGAGGCATTTCATATGGTGGGATTAATTTTGATATGAATCGGATGTCAATTTCAAAATTTTCTGTGCATCTGCCTGTAATTGAACTTGTGTATATTAACAAGATATTGTTTATTTACATCAGAGCGGGAATATTACTACTGAGCATTGGTTCACAGATTTCTTGTTTATGATGTTCGTGACGTTGAAGATTTTTTTGCTCCATGACTTAATGATATGTCCTGATAAATCACCCAAAGTTGATATCAATTTAAAACATTTTGATATGGAATTTTGAAGACCATGAAAGTAAATATTCTTTTACATTATGTGCATGTGACATTTTGTCCGATTATGTCGTCAAATATTTTTTCTGTGCAACAAGTCCACGTAATTTTTGAACAGCCCTCGTATATTGTTATAATGAGCAAGACTGCCTCAACCAAATGTAAATTTCATGGCCCCCTGGGTCTGGGGTTTTGGTGGTGGTGGGGGGCTCTTTTGATTATATAATGAATATACATTAATTCTCTGATTTTTTTATTCCTTTGCTCCTTGGTATTATGCCATTGACCTAGGTTTCTATATTTATATCGAAGAATGGTGCATCTAGCAAAATGGTTAATTTCATGCCCTCTGGGTCACGGTATAGGGGTGTATATAATCTGAAAATGAATTAATGCTTTGAAATCTGCTCTTCCGTATTATTCAACCATTAAATATTTATGATGAAATTCATTATAAAATTTCCAAATATGTGGCCCAAGGCTCAGTGACTCCTGTACGGTGGGGTGCACACTGGTTATAAATTGGAAGTGTATTTTAAGCTCTACTGTTCAGAGACCAGAAGAGCTTATGCGATAGTAAGGTGTCCGTCCGTCTATCTGTCTGTTCTAAACATTTTTTTTATCAAAAAACTACTCCCCCTACAGTTTTGATCTGAATTCAATATTACTTGGCACACAAGTAGACTACACTAAAATATATAATTCTGTGTATCGGTTTTTGATTTCGATGAACGGTGTTGCCATGGTTACTAAAAATAGAAATTTCTGTGAAATTCATTTAAAATATTACTCCTCCTACAATTTTGGTCTGTTTTCAATATAAGGCCATTCCAAGTTTTTTCTATGTTTAGCATTCGTGTGAGCATTGGTTTTTGACACCCCGTATAAGAAAAAGCACACAACATCAGGAGTCCTGAAATTGAATAATTTAGTCGAAATTTTTGAATTTTGTCAATTTCTCCAAATAATTCTATTCACTAAGTTATATTGGGTGTATTTAAAGCATTTAATCCCTTGTCTTTGCTTAAGATTAGATATTTCTTTTATTAAAGCAGTTTAATTAGATCAAATCATTTGAAGTGCGTCATTTTTATGACTTTTAAGCCTGTGTTTTATGTTTTGTTTTGTGTGTTTTTTGCGAATAGGTAGGTAGGTTTCTGAAAGATGGGTGGACGCCATCGTATCAAGCCATGGTCCGGAGTCTGCATATATGCTCTCTCCTGCCACGGTCCGGGGTCCGCATATATGCTCTCTCCTTTCCGTGGCTGCTTGATCACAAAAAGTGTCGTAATCTCGAATATTTATTGTGACGTCATATTCAGTCAGTGGCAAGCTTTGTTTCCATCGCAATTGAAATCAACAATTGACGTCAACAGTATACAAGAAATATTTCCTACACTGCGATGGATATTGAAAGGTCGCGATGAAGTTCATCATCCGACTATGCTTTACTCGCATTGGTCAATATTTTAATGAGCTACGAAGAATTCTCTCCTTGTTCAACCACGGCCAGAATGGGAGAGGATCGTACATTTTGGCCGGGGTTTGCGACGATGGGTGGACGCTAAACAGAGAAAAAACTTTGAATGGCATAACTTGGCAAACAAGTAGACTACACTATGATTCATAATTTAGTGTATCGGTTTCAAAACGAGTTCGATGAACGGTCTTGCCATGGTTACTAAAGAAAGAAATTTTTGTGAAAGTCCTTAAAATGCTACTCCTCCTACAGTTTTGGTCTGATTTCAATATAACTTGACACACAAGTAGACTACACTAAGATTAATCATAATTTAGTGTCTCGATTTTAAGCTCTACTGGTCAGAGACTAGAAGAGCTTATGCGATAGTAATGCGTCAGGCGTCCGTCCGTCTGTCTGTAAACAATTTATCTAAATGCTACTACTCCTACAGATTTGGTCTGATTTCCATATAACTTGGCACACAAGTAGACTACACTAAGATACATAATTCTGTATCCGTTTTTGATTTCAATGAACGGTGTTGCCGTTGTTACTTAAAATACAAATTTCTGTGAAAATCTTTCAAAATGCTACTCCTCCTACAGTTTTGGTCTGATTTCAATATAACTTGGCACACAAGTAGACTACACTAAGATACATAATTCTGTGTATCGGTTTTTAGATTAATGGTGTTGCCGTTGTAACTAAAAATAAAAATATCTGTGAAAAACTTTTAAAATGCTACTCCAAATACAGTTTGTGTCTGATTATAATATAATTTGGCATGCAAGCAGACTACGCTGAGAAACATAATTAACAGTTTTGTGTTTTTGATTTTGATGATTAATGTTTCCATAGTAATTTAGTAATTTAAATTGAAAATTCAGTTAAATTTTATCAAAAGCTACTCCTACAGCTGTAGTCTTATTGCAATCTTGCCTCAAAAAGAAACTTAATCAAGGATCGTTATTCTATTTATTGCTTTTGTTAAGTTTTAAGTCCCAACAGCTACTTTTCTTTTCTTTATTATGCCGGTAAGTAGAAATCAGTAGAGCTACAGTCTCGACAGAGACTTCTGGTTGATTGCAAGAACGGTGTTGCCATGGTTACTAAATATTGAAATTTCTATGAAATTCCTTTAAAATAATACTCCTACAGTTTTGGTCCGATTTCAATATAACTTGGCACATAAGTAAACTAAACGGTCTTTGATTTCGATGAACGGTGTTGCCATGGTTACTTAATAAAGAAATATCTGTTATATTCCTTTAAAAAAAATGAACTCTTTTTACAATATTTGTCTGATTTCAATACAATTTGGCACACAAGTGGACTACACAAACATACATAATTCTATTTATTTCTGTCTGTTAAAAAGTCAAATCCAAGTGCTACTTTTCCTCTTAGACACGTACAGACCAGTTGAGCTACTGTCTCGTCAGACACTTCTGGTCTCTTCGTTACTCTGATCTACCTCTGAGTATAAAGTAACTTTAGTAAGCATGCTAAGTGTATTATTATACCCCCCGCTTGAAAAGTGGGAGAGGTATATAGTAATCGGGATTTCCGTCCGTCCGTCTGTTACGCTTTATCTCTTAACCGCAACTCCTCTTATACTACTGAGTGAAATTTAATGAAACTTTCACAGAATCTTTATTACATATTGCCATTGTGCACCTCCTATTTTACTTTTTTATTCGACACGTATTTAAGGTTTCCCATACCAAAACATGGACATTGCCATTATATGTTTACCTATGACGTCACATATAGAAGCTTCTGGACAACATTTGATAGGACGAGTTATTCCTCTTTACACATTACCGTAAAACAATATATAGCAACACATGGACATTATGGGAGGCGGGGGTATCATTTAGTGAGCTCATTGCTCACAGTACCTCTAGTCATGATAAGCATTGGTGTCTCATTCAAAATTGTGAATTTCATGGCCTCTGGTATAAGAAACCAACCAAATTCAATTGATGTAAAGTTGTTACATGATACTCAGGTGACCTTTAAAGCCCGCGGGCCTCTTGTTTGATGAAATGAAACTTGAATGTGTAGCGTAAGATATGTGCGTGCATTATTCTTCGGTATTGGACTTTTACAATTAGAGCTGACTTCGCAGTACAGTTAAAGTGCGCAATGGAAATACCGACTAAATTTTATATTTGAAAATGTATTCGTAATCGGGATGGCGATTATATTTAGTACATTATTTATATCGGATAATTGTTATTATGATTAATAACTACATATCGAGGACGATTATATTTTCATAGGCGGATCCAGGAATGTGTAAAAGGGGGGGGTCCAACATTTTGACCTATTAGGTACTGTTTGCAACATCTACCGCTCCCAATTTTCACCCCACTTTGTTTGTGTACATGTAAATGATCTAAAGAAAATGTCTACTTGGTGTTTTTTTAACATTTAATTTCTATTAAATGTCTATTAAAAGACTATTAATTTTCAAATATATAAGTATACAGAGGGCCAATAGGGCATGTTTCGTGTAACTGTCATAATGACAATACTGATGATAACACATGATTTTTGTAGATATGATCTCCATTAATATTTAATAACTGCAAAAGATTCTCAAGACATACTTTAATCGTGTTGAATACAATGCCACTAATTTTCAAACAACACACTTGGATGAAACATTTTTCTGTTATGCATCGAAATAAATCTCTTGCAAACTTCCATAACGTCAATTTTCAACCCAGTGTTCATATTAAGTAGTGCAAGGCCAGTCAATCGTTCATCTGTCATTGAATTTCGGAGATACGTTTTTGTTCTTCGGCTTCACATGAAGTAACAGGTAAAGTACAGCCGATTTTCAGAAGTGTACGGATGTTTGGGAACACATCAATGTCTGCTTGCTTCAAACTATCTCGTAAACTGATTTCTGTCAAATCTACCTGTTTACTCTACCAGAACATCTTCCAATCGATGACGTCGTTTCGAAGAGCACATGGATTTGGTAGGTCATCATTCCAAAACATCAAATTTTGAACGAGGGACTTGATGTCATTTTCGTCACGAATGGCTGCTGGAAGAAGGGCAAGGATTTCTTTCCTCATTCTATTGTTGGGATTGAATCTTTCTTTGAACTCCCCATTTAGATAATCAATAAATGGTATTGCTAGATTACGAAGGTAATATTCTTTTGTGGATTCGCTAGGAGCGTTTGCTCTGTGTATAGCAAGTTTTGATGTTCTCGGAGCTTCAACTGTGGACCCTATCTTTTCAGCCACGAGTACTGCTTCCTCATACCATTCTGAAAATTGAGCATCAATGTCCTCTCTCAAACAACTGATTTTGTTTCGCGTCTCGTCGATTAATGTGTAGGCCTGGTAAACATCAAAATCTCTCTTCTGAAGTTTTGACGCCATAGGTTTGACAGTATGCAGTTCGTTTCTTGCAACAATAATGGCAAATATATTTGTGAAAATTTTCAGACTTGATAGAAGACCCTGTGCTTTTGTTCTTGTTTCTCTGTCCCATGAAAAGACCTTTTCTCCCTCCTTATATATATTTGCATGCTCATTGAGCAATATTGCTTCAAAACAGTGGATTATGTACTCATACATCTCCGTAAAAGTTTCCAAGCTTGTGTCCCTTTCAACCCAGCGGGTCTTGCACAAACCAACAAGCCGCTTTCGTTTTGTTTCAGGTGGATATGCATCAAGCATTCTCTCCAAAAATCTCTGCCTCTTAGGCGAGTTGTCAAAAGAAGGTAGGTGGCATTGATAATGTCAATAGCATTTCTAATTACAGGGATTTTGCATGCGCTCGCAATAGACAAATTAAGAACATGACTATTGCAATGCATATACAATGCCTTTGGAGAATGAAGCTTTATCCTTGCTTGAACCCCACACCTCTGCGATGACATGGCAGCAGCGCCATCATAGGACTGGCCTCTAACTTTAGTTATGTCGATGTTTCTGTTCTGAAGGGAATTTATGATGGCATTGGCAATCGATTCACCATCTGTTCTTTCAATATATATGAAATCAAATAAGAATTCTTTTACTTGATTGCCGTCTAGCAGTCTGAGACATAATGCAAGAATCTCTTGATTGGAATATGCGTCAGTAACTTCATCTGCAATTATCGAAAAGAAGCTGTTTCCCTCTTGCAGTGAAGCTGTTGTTTCTGCACGGATGTAGTCGCCAAGAATTTCAATTATCTCATTCTGTATCGTTTTAGATGTATACCGAGCATTTCGTTTTCCGTTTTCTAAATGATTCCTTAAAATTGTGTCATGCTCTGCAATCAGTTCAAGTATGGCCAAAAACGTTCCTTTATTTGTGTTACCCGATGCTTGATCATCTCTGTGACCTCGCAAAGGAAGATTTTATTTGGCACATAATATCACAGCCTTCACAATGCACTGGAAAATGTGCAAATTTGTCTCGTAATTCTCTTTCTTCTTCATGTTAAGAATCACGTCCACAGCTTGTTTTGGACATTCTATCTTTTATTTGAGATTCAATCCTAACATAACAGAAACCCTGTGGTATTGGAGATTCGCATGATTTTCCAGTGCACCATCTTTCCCTGTGGCTTTTGCAAAGTTTGTAAAAGGTTTTGTAACAAATGGTCCTTGATACTTTCGTTTGTCGTTGGCAGTGGAAAATAACACACAATATTTACACATTCCACCGACCGTCTGAGTTGGAAAATCTTTGTATCCTGGCCCTGGAATGAAATGATTGTTTGTGTATTCCAGCTTTTCATGGGATGTCAATCTGTTTTTGTCAACCGATCCATGCAATATATTCCTGACATCTTTCGGTGTCAAAGAAGGAGGGTACTGATGTTCTCTATTATCTGTAAAGTTATTGGTTAGTGGGGTTTGACCAGAGACCTGCATTATAGTATTTCCTTGTTGATTTCTATATCATCACCTTTGTTCTGATCACTTTCTATGGGCATCATTTCGTCAGACTGGTCCTCACATATGAACACTAAGCTGGGTTCTGCATCGTTTGTTTCTGTTGTCTGATCGTTTGTTTCTGTTGTCTGCTGTTCGTAGTTTTCTTGTTTTGTCTATGTCGTTTTGGATGTCGTGGACGACGGTGAAATATTGAATCGCATTTTCTTTGCATTACTTTCTGGGCACCTCTCTATCTCTATGCATGGCACAAAATGATTAGGTGACCATGACTGTAACTGGGAGTTCCTTGTATGTGTCCACATTATGCAGATCTCTTCATCGGTGTGTGCTTTCAAAGGCTTGATTACTTGATTACTTGATTGCTACATTTGAGACTTCTGGAAATATGCTTCTGATTTTGAATCCAAAGGCACTGGATGCAGCATATATGTGTAAGATTGAACTATAAGTACAATTTCAGTTGTCCTCATGACTTCTGTTTGGTATACCACGGTATTGTTCGAATCCGCAGTACTTACCGATGTCTGGATAATATCTTCTAGCAATTTATCTACAGTGGACGAGGACACGTCCTGCAAATCTTCATTGTTCAGGTTAGTGTTTTGGTTTAAAACTAGCTCCAAGGACGTTCTTACTCTGCACTCGACGAGATATTCTTCTGTTCCAAAGAGAATGTTTGAAATGCTGCGATAAAAACAATTTCCATCGCCATAACACTGTATCGGCTTGAGACAAGAAGGGACATCTGAAGGATACAATAGCTCTGATACCCGGTCAATTCTAGATCTATTTCTTTGAAAGTCATTGCACAAATTTTGAGGGATTGCATATTTTTCTAGAGGTTTATGGTATAATGCTGCGCTGAATTTCAGGTGCTGCCATCCCTTTGTCGCGGCGCGTCACAAGTTTTTGTACAAAACTGAGAAGAATTGCTGCCTAGATCCATCCTGCGGACAAAATTTTTAAACTTGATTAGTTGATATATTCAGCGGTAAACGGAGATATACTACATTTACATTTTCAAATATCATAAAATAAATTGTAGACGGGAAAGTAGAATAGGCAATCATGGTAAGTAAGAGTCTATATGATAAAATTAATTACTTTTGTTCACCAA
Organism: Saccostrea glomerata; assembly: GCA_003671525.1. NCBI lineage: Eukaryota > Metazoa > Mollusca > Bivalvia > Ostreida > Ostreidae > Saccostrea > Saccostrea glomerata. The sequence goes on from PRKT01000031.1 coordinate 2,365,567, forward strand.
AACTAGCAAAATAAAGTCCCCTAACGGTAATATAATTCAGTCAAAAGTATGTCAAACTTAATGAATATATTTGTTCTGTGAGTATTCAAGGCACAGTGCAAAGAAAAATCCGGAAAATCGCAATCGGAAGGACAGACAGGTGGATAGATGGACCGAGGGTAAACTAGCACCCCTCCCTCTTCTCAACAAAGCGAGAAAGGGAGACTAATAATACAAAACAATTGTTTGATATTAACCCAATATCACACTGTTCTGATCAGACCTAGAGTCCCAAATATCTATAGCGAATTGCTCTATCAACTTTAGACAATTGCTATTCTGGTCAATTATACTGGAGTGATAGATCTAACAGAAATATCGTAAAACTCTATATTTATCATAAGAAATGAACGGTATGAACTTTGATGCACCAGATGCGCATTTCGACAAACAATGTCTCTTCAGTGATGCTCAGACCAAAACTATTGGAAATATTAAAAAAGATAAAGAGCTACGAGCATGGATCGAAAGTGCCGAACATGAGCCAAAATCCGAACAAGGACCAGAGCTATGCCTGAGGGAGATACGTCCTTTATTTCTAAAATTAACACATTAAAATTTATATATTCGTTTCATGCTAGCACTGGAGTACTAGACGAAACTGGGCTTATGAATACCCTCGGGGACTAAAAGTCCTCCAGCAAAGGCATATTACTAACATTAATTTTCAGTTATAATTCTCTCTTTGCTACAAGGATATACAATTTTGATAATACATTTTTTTATTTCGTAGGCACACATAACCCAAAAAATGGGGGAAGGGGTATCCGCACATGAAGGCCTATCTAGAATTTATTTTACTTTAAAAATATACATGTACATTACATGGGGGAGGGTAGGGAACCACCCCAACCTGTTTTTTTTCCTACAAATTGTAAAAAAAAAGAAAGAAAAAAAAAGTAAAATTGGACTCCCCCTTTTAAAAGGAATATTAATAGCTGACTCTCTCTGAAGATAAAACTCAATGGTAGACCCCTCCCCTACACCGTGCCGTTCACAAACTTGAGAGTTTAAGCATAGTTTGGGGTATTTGTATCAAAATTAATGAAATTGATAATCACGTACATAACCACCCCCACGTGTAGTTTAGAAACGTGACGTTTATGTGATAAATATAGTATAATAGGCCCCCATGTGTTTTATAAAAAATATGCAAAAAACTGAAATAGCTGCAGTGCTTGTTCTACTGCCTAACCCTTTCATGAACTGAATATTTGATAAACAAAGTATGTTCAGATCACAGGGCTTCTTATAAATTTTGTACTCAATCTGTATGTTATATATCTATCTATTCATGGCTCGAGAATTAAAAAGAAAAGC